>APFE031139531.1:53023-88202 GCA_000404065.3 Pinus taeda
TTCTTCAAATTCCTTGCCGCAAAATTCTCCACCATTATCTGTCCTCAACACCTTTATCTTCTTCTCTGTCTGATTTTCCACCAGAGCCTTAAATTCTTTAAACTGTCAAAGACTTCAGATTTCTTCTTAAGGAAATATATCCATGTATTCCTTGAGAAGTCATCTATAAATGATACATAGTACACAGACTTACCAGTGATGGAACTTTCACAGGTCCAAACACATCACTGTGCACAAGCTCTAATATTTGTTTCGTCCTCTTACCACCAGAGGGGAAACTCACCCGATTCTGCTTCCCATATACACAATTTTCACAGAAATCAAAATCCAGAGAGCTATTCTCATACCTTCTACCATACCTTTACCATGAAGTATTCGAAGGCCCTTCTCTCCAATATGTCCAAGCCTTTGATGCCACAGCATGGTCTTCTCTCCAGAGACCACTAGATTTTCTTCTCCATTTTCAGGAACCATAGAACTATTGCATCCATCAAAAATAGTGCTACCTTGCAGCTTGTACAGAGTTCCAATCGGAACTCCCCGCATCAATACCAGTGCTCCTCGAACCATCTTGCAGGTATCCTTCTCGAACACTGTCTTTACACCTGCATCATCCAACTTGCTTACAGAAATCAGATTTCTGGCCAACGCAGGAATATGCAGAACACACGGAAGGGTTCTAACCCTTCCACCTTGCAACTTCAACTTTACTTTTCCACGACCAATGATTCTAGCCTTCCTATCATCTCCTAAGAAGACATCACCACCATCGTATTTCTCATACTCGCAGAACCACTCTCTATGGGGAGTGAAGTGAAAGGATGCACCTGAGTCAATCAACCATGCCTCATGATCTACATGTGTACTTGAAGAAGCCAAGTACACATCCCCACCTTCATCTGAGGTGGTTTTCGCCTCTGCAGAAGGAGCATCATCAAATCCCTTTCCTTTGTCAGGAGCTTTAGATTTACACTCCCTTTTGAAGTGCCCTTCCTTTCCGCATTTCCAGCACACCACCTTTGTAGGTTTTCCTGGAGATTTAGATCTCCCTCTAGATTTAGATCTCCCACTCGATGACTTATTTTTGTTTCTGTTCTGGGAACGTCCTCGTACAGACAAGGCATCACCATTCTGGTTGTCCATATTTTTCCGTCTCATCTCCTCCGTCAGCAAGGCTGAGACTATTTCATGAAACTGCAAAGAAGTTGCATTGCTACCTATTGCAATAACCAGACTATCCCACGAATCTGGTAGAGAACACAACAAACTAATGCACTTATCTTCATCTGAAATTTTAATATCAATAGATGATAACTAACTTACCACAGTATTAAACGCATTCAGATGCTCTATCACCGAGTCTCCATCTTTCATCCTCAGGTTATACATATTTTTCCGTAGGAAAAATTTATTCACTAGAAACTTAGATTAGTACAAAGTCCCTAACTTGTCCAACAAAGCCTTCGTCGTAGCTTCCCCCGATACATTCAGTAATGCTGAATATGAGACACACAATCGTATTGTGCTCTTTGCCTTTTGATCCAACTTCTTCCATTCTTCATCGGTCACTCCCATTGGTTTAGTACTCGGATCTAAAGCGATCCACTGATCTTTGTCCACCAACAGATCCTCCATCTTGAGTTTCCACAACTCAAAAATTTGACCATTGAACTTCTCAATCTCTATATTTCCACTGCTCGTCATCTTCTTTCACCACCAGAATCGATCTCGCAGATCTCCCACTGAACAGGGTCTACCACAGGCCCAAGCGAAACCCCTCAGCAACAAAGGCGTCCCCTTGAAGCCAAAAGAGATCTGATATGAAATGTAGGTTTTAACCCCGTACAGAAATTACTTGCATACGAATTCTAAATCACAAGAAAAATAAAAATGCGAGAGCATAACACATATACACAAAGATTTCCCACTGGATCCCAAAACCAGGACTACCAGCTTGATTTTACATTATGTTCCTTTCAATGTTACATTACATATTTATACATGCCGAAGTATCCAATACCATGGACCGAAAACCATCACGTCCAAAACCATGGAACGAAAACCATCGGGTCCAAAAAACATGTGCGAAAATCATGCACAAAACCATAGGTGGGTCCGCCCAACCTAACATAGGGTCCAAAACCAAAATTTTCCGGACCCCATAAAGTGGGGTTATGCGTACCCCTCAAACCCACTGTTAACTATGTGGAAAGAATATAACACAACCCAATAGGAAATTGAAGGTCAAATAGATGAAATTGAAGAAAATAGAGGCCTTAGCGATAAAAAGGCTTGTGAGAATCAATTCATGTTTTTTGTCAGTTGATACTTTTGTCAATTTTATTTTAGAGATATTTTCCTTTTCTCTCTCTCATCTCTTGCACGCTTAGGGCATTCTTGGATCACTCATACATTGGAGAAAGGATAGCAAAGGAAGTAAAAAAAGAACAGGAAACAAAATATCAAGCAAGGAAGAGTTGGATTAAGAGGCTATAGTGGGATTACTTGTAGGTATGAAGTTTCATGTATGATTTTCTTGCTTGTTTTGACATGCATGGTACATGCATGTGTGTATTTGGTTCTCTTTCTCTCACTACCATGGTATTTTTGAGGTGTGACAATGATTTCAACCTTACCTTTCCATTTCGAGATAGCCATGGTGTGAGGATATTCTTTCATTTGGTTGAGTTAGATTGTGCCATGGTTTTGGAACTCGATGAGGTGGTCTCAAGAAAATTCAAAAGGGCCTAGGAATCCCTCGACCATTAATGGTGGGATACATAATAAATATTGAGGGTGGAGAGGGAAATTTTCCTCAAGGTATTGGGTGAAGAAATATAGAGGACTACATGCCTTTTTAGGACCTAGGGATCCCTTGATCAGTTTTGGCAGGATTGCAGTAAAGCTTGGTAATGTATGTTTATCGTTTGGCGTAGGAATCTCTTGACCAATTATGGAACAATATATGGTAAATATTCACTATATAGATGAGGGTTTTAGTCCTAGAAATCCCTTGAATGATAATGGCCAGGTATATTGTAAATTCTAAGGAAGCCTTAGTTGGCTTTATTATGAGTCCCACATTCATGTTTGGAATATGGCATGAGGATGATTACATGAAAGAAATATTTGCTTCAACCCAATATATGGTCGTGTGGTACGTGGAAGTCCACAACTTGGTTGGATTTTGCATATGTTAATAAGAGATCATTTTCCTCTTGTATTTCATGAATAATTATACTTGTGATTATGTGGCTTTGATGGTTGGTCTATCATGGTTATTATTATCGTTATATCCTAGTTGTAAGCATGGTTTCATAACAAGTTCTAGCTATGTCTCTCTATATGTTTGATTTGTTCATGAAATGCTAATGAATTCATGAGCTGAAAAATGTTATTGTGACAATTATGAGAGGGCATTAGAACTTATTGGTGACTCTCATATAACTTTCAAACCCTTATATTTAGATATACATTGATGACCAGAAGATTACATGTTGATAATGTGCTTGACGAAATGTTTGTAATGGTTGGGATGGGTCCAGTTAAGCCCTTGATCAAGATTTCCATTAAAGGAATTTTTTTTGTGTGTGTTAGTTATCATTTCTAATAGTTTCACTAAGTTTTGGGCAGTGTTCTGGAGACTAGCCGTGAAAAAAGTACCTTAGGTATCACGGTCACAACCATAGAATTTGGTGAAAATGATTACAGTCGCTCCCTTGTAGGCTTATGCATGCATCTGGAGACCTACAATCACATGGATGTATGCTTATCAATGACACAAACAATCAATGTCCACGAAAAAGTAATTTAGGTCAGGGTTTGGGCACGTGGAGTGGTTGTTTAGCTCATGGGGGGGATTGTAGCTCCTAAGGAAGTTTAGTAAAGTTTTAGTTTATCGATTCAACTTACTTAACTATACCAAGGAGTTTGAGTCATGTCATAGTAGCTATCATCTCATGTTTACCTTGGCAGGTGGGTGAAAAGTGATAGATCTAGGAGGGGTGGTTACAAGGTACTATCAAAGCTCGCGGGTTCGTCAAATGGGTTGGATGGGCAGAATGTCTTTTCCATTCATGCATATTAGTTTTATATGTGATTTTTATACATTAATTGTGATATTCATTGTTTTAGTTTATGTCGTCATGATGTTGTTTGTATTTGATGATTCTATTGTGTTCGCTGAGATAGAGCAGGAGAAACATATTATCAAAGTGAAATTACAGCACTGGACCTTAGGGTAAGATCATATCATCATACAGGTATGTTTTTATGTTTGGTATAGAAGTATGAGAGTTAATGGTTGTTATATGAATTATGGATATGTATGTGCATGTCATTCTATTGTTGTTATGGTTACATGCATGACAAATGTTAGTTGTTTAGTGTGGTGATATGCGCATGCATTATATAGTCATGTACGATAATTAACTTATTATTGTATGCATTGTGGTCATACACATGATGATTATGGTTATTAGCTTTAAGATATTGATATTATGTAGAATTCAAATCTGGATCAGCCTTTGCAAATGGTTAGGGTTATGAGATTCAAGTATGAGTCAATATAATTGTTGTATTTTGTCATACTAATTTGGATTGACTTGTGTAGATGTGATAGCCTCCCCTAATATATAATGAGGTATGAGTTTGATTACATCATCTTTTTCGTTTATCTAACATGGTATGTTTATAGATTGTTTGAGTGATTGCATGGTATGAGTATGTGTCTATAATATTTCATGAAGAAATGATCTTGTTTTAGGATGGTTGTATTAACACATTATGTATTTAGATAGTTGATATGTACTTGAATGTAAGTGGGTGCTAGCTATAGTAGTATGAGTAATGACTATGAGTTGACTATGACATAGTTATTAGTCTTGGTAAAGTTTGATTTCAAATTAATATACATGATGCCTTAATCTTTGGAACATGTGATTGACATGTGTGAATAGTTGCAAGGAAACATGCTTGGTATTAGCATGACAAGATAACAGTTCATTAGTTTATATAACTAATAGCTATGTGATGTGATAGCATATAATAAGATTCAATTGTAGTAGTGAAAAGCTAAAAAAAAACAATTGGGAGTGAATTCATTTGACTATATTCAAAAACTACAATACCAAATGAATCAGTTATTTTCATACAAGAAGTCTACTTAACCTTTATTTCATCTGACATTATCTGGATATGTGTTAGATTCATGAAAATTTATTTGACAGGTATATCAACTAGTTTCTAGTTATAGTTGGATTCATTAAGGAAAATGGGTTCCTTTGGGAGATGGCATGGATGTGTTCAGTTACAGTGGAATGTGCTTGGCACAACAAGGTAAGGTAACTAATATATTGTATATTTATTTATACACTAACAATTATGTGTTTATGGCACTATGATGCATGGATAGAATGGAAAATAAGATACCATGAAATCTTGAAGAAGGCTCGGGTTGAGCTTTCCGTTGGAAGCATTAGGAACCCATGGGCATTGATTCATGGTCTTTGTTGTTAGCTCTGTTCATTCTTGCTATTGTGATGTATTTGCACTTCATTTGAAATTGTGTTTATGCATAGTGTATGGAAATACCACTTTATCTTTTATGTCATACTACTCTTGTTTTTTCCATGGTTTTCTTCTTGCATGTTTCTTGTTCTTTCCATTTATGTTTTTACGGTATTGGGAATTGGTTGAGGAAGGAGGAAAGTTAATGGAGCTCAGTGAGAGTTGAATGGGATGAAAAAACTAATGTAAGCCTTAGATGAAGTTGTTGCATGTATAAGGGGAACTGAAGGCAAGAATATGACAATCAAGTGGGTTGGTTGGGTCCACTAGGATAAATGCATGGTGGAAGTACAATCATGAGAAAGGTAACATGAAACGTAAAATAAATGGGCTTAAAGTAGCAGGGGCCTTGGAAAAGTTGGAAACTAATGTTCTCAATGTTATGCATGTTGTGCATGGATTAAGGGAGTTCTCTTAAGCTTAACCTTAGGATATCTGCTAATTAAGTTGTAGTAATTATTTTTTTGTTGATTTCATGTACGTATATGTATGTTGTTATCTGATAGGGATGTGAGGGGTCATGATTGTTTTGTGCTCATGTTTACATGTATACATATGTATGTATGATGTTATCTAATAGGGTCACTAGGGATCATGATTGTCTTACCCTAATGTTTATATATGTGTATGTATGTTTTTGTCTAAGAGGGTCTTGAGGGATCATTCTGGTGATTGAAGGATTACTTTTGCAGGTGAATGATCTGAAGAGGTTCCTGATTTATGAGGAATTGAGTGGAAAAGTATCTGTGATAGATCTATGAGTTCAGTATCATGGGGATATGAATTAATACTGTGTGATTATACTATGTCTATGTTTATGCTATGGAAGGTAATGCCGAGGACTATATAAGTGGAATGAAAGCAGTGTAATCTGCAACATGTTGGGACAAGCATGGAAAATGGAAAGACATCTGAGGAGATGTTTCATGGTAGAGGAAATGTTGTCTTTGCATCTGTAGTATTATTATTGTATATATGTTGTACATTGTGTATATGTGATGTTATCTACATAGTGTGTTGTGTACATGTTGTATAGTGGTGCTATGTACATATGGTGTTGTGTATGTGTTGGATATGTGGTGTCATGGGCATGTTGGACATGTGGTTCTGTGTACATATGGTGTTCTACACATTATGTATATGTGGTGTTCTATACATTTGATGTTATGTACATGTTTCATATGTGGTGTTGCGTATATTTGGTGCAATGTACATGTTGTATATACAGTGTTGTGTACATATGGTGTTGGATGCATGTTTTACATGTGGTGCTACGCACACATGGTGTTGTGTGAATGATTGCACATATGATGCTATGTGCATGTAGTTCTATGTATATGTTGCGTACATGTTGTATATAGGCTTTCTTGTGCAGGTGTTATTGTGTACACGTTGTACAGGGGGTATTGTGTACACATTATGCAGGTGGTGATGTGTACATTTGGTGTTGTTTACATGTTGTGCAGGTGGTGCCATGTACATGTGATGTGTACATATGGTCTTATGTACATGTTACATATGCAATGCTTTGTACATATAGTACAATGTACATGTTGTAGATACAACTTTATGTACATATGGTGTTGTGTGAATGTTGTACATGGGGTGTTGTGTGTAGGTGGTGTTGTGTATACATTGTTCAGGTTGTGTTGTGTACATGTGGTACTGTGTACACATTATGTAGGTCGTATTGTGTACACCTTATGTAGGTGGTGCCTGTTATATACATATTTGGGCACTACAACCCCAACCATATATGTCGATAAACCAAGGGATCTTTAGCCCCTAAAAGTGTTGTTTCATACCTAAAAGATCATGGTCAACTGATTACATCATTTTCGAGAATTTCCACCTAAAAAACCACTCAGAACTAGCCAAAACCAGACCATACTGACTGCTCGTTGGTCAAAGTGCAATGCATACTAACTCTTACACTAGCGAGGTTTGATGCATACTAAAGAGGATTTCTGTGGGGCGCGACGAGCGAGAGTAGACAAATGTCTAAGGCAGTTTGCTAAGTTGATGCTCATGGAATCTTCTAGAAACTTCCTCTATTACACTTGCCTCTCTAAATTCACCCAGGGATGAGTAATAAATCCAAGAAATCTCCAAGTGCAACTAAGAACTACAAGTGGTATGACACTAATAAAAAACCCAGAGGTGACTCACACCTTTGCAAACATCTATAAACAGATCCCTCATCTAAGAGATTTGGACGCTGGAATTTTGTAATTTGTAAAGAAGTGTTGTTAGTTTGTCTTTGACAAGAGGCTTTGTATTGTTGGGTGATATTTCTTTTCATGAGGTGAAAAGTGATTTGATGTTGGATCAGACAGTTGGGTTGTATTCCTCTCTTATACTATTAATAAAGTTCTTTGAGTTTTCTTCCATATAATCATGTATTTGTGAATGTTGTTATTTGTGAATGGAATTGTATGTTCAATGTATTTCTGATTTTGCATTGTTTATGATATTATAGATCAAGATGCTTTGATGGTGCTTTGTTTCTTTGTCTCTAAAGGTATTCTCTAAAGCGGGACAAGTAGGAGAGGAGTTGGAAGCTCTATCAAGGGGGAGAGAAATCAAGCAAGGAGTCAAGCAGAAGATTCAGGTTGTCCCCCTTTGCTTCTCCCTTATCTATCATACATAAAGGAAATCACAAAGTTCTTTGATTGTTTTTCTTAAATAGCTACCCATCTTAGTGGGACTAGCAGATCAAAAAGACACTAGTTTTCCTGAAAACAAAATGGCTACTCGGCTAGGGATCGAATAATTTGTTTGTTTGTTATTGTTGTTTGACTTATAAACTACAAACAGAGCCAGAAGTTAGTGAGATAGCCTTCGAACTCCTCTTGCTATGCAAATGCAAAGTAGATGAATGTTACTTGAGTCAATCTCTGGGTTGGTTTATGAACTAAACATCTGACTTACAAGCATTCTAAACACCCTTTTGGTAGCTCAATAACCTCCTAATATAATACCCCTATACATTTTTTTTACATTCCATCATAGCTTAGCTTAAATCGCTGAACTTAGCTGCAAATTTTGAGAAAAAAACCAACTCAGTTTTGCTCCCTAGCCCATCACACTATCTGTAACTGGACGCCTGTATGCATTGCACCTCCTATGTTTAGTAGGTGAGATGCATCCCTATTTTCCTGAAGGATAGGTGTGATGACTGAGTGATACTATTTCTCTCTTTGAAATTTGGTTTTTTCTTCCTCGTTTTAAGCTCTATTCAGATGTTTTTCTTCTTATGATCAGTATCTCATTGCTGAAGCCTCTTTCCTTTACATTGTCTAGCCTCCATTGATTAGGATTAGTATATTTTTTTATGTCTTTGTCCATCATTTACAGTCCTTCGTCAAAAGTAGCTTACATCAAGCTGTCATTTTGATGCAAAAGTGACGTAAATGTCATTTTGAATCAAGAAAAAGAGTGTCGTAAAGTCTTCCTCCTCTAGATAGTGGATTGTACCTTTGCCATTATATTTGATTTGAATTGTTAATATTTGAAATGTCGAAAGCAATATTCTATTTGAAATTGAAAAATGTCGTTTTAGTCTTCCTTTCGTTTTGAAGAAGAAATCGTTGAAGTGTCACTTTAAAGAAAATAGTTCATATCTGTACTTAGTTTTCCTTTTTTACATTATCATATTTAGGAAAGGAGAAAACAAATACATGCATTTGCATTTACATTTAGAATATTTGCAAAAATGATTTAGGAAAAGTGCATTTAGTGTATGCTCTTCACTCTTTGTTGAAAGAATCGTTATCTTCTTTCCTTAGTAGCTAGGATTTTCATTGCTAAAATAAAAATAAATGACTGTTTATCATTCTAGATTGCATATTTATGAATTTTACATCTAGAGTACACGGTGAACCTTGAAAGGCAGACTTCTAAACAAGATCAACTCTAAAATAAATCTCAATGAACTTAACAATGCTTTGGAACCTAATGCAACGCATCTAGAAGTCTAGGCTAGAGACGTGTTCTGGCATCGTAAAACCTGGTAACTATTGTTTTCATTGAAGGTTGGGTGATTCCTCCTCTTTGATACAACAAGTGTTAGTATCGACTCATGCTCCCCGAACCATCAAGTATATATTGGGAGACCAGAATAGGATGATATCCTTTATCCATAGGAAGCCGTGTCTGCAGCCCTATCGATCACAATGCACTGAACACAACATTCGAGAAGATTGATTGTCGTACATAAGTCCTTTGTAATTTCTTTTTAGTTTACCACCAAGGTGTATATTGCAGTTTTGTGATTGATTTTGTAATCCCTCTATCTAGATTTCAATAGTAGTCACTTTCATTCCTTTTCAACTCCTTAAAAAAAAGGACCATCTGAACACTTGTGACTTCAGGCTCATTAAATATCGAAGGCGACTAGAGTCATATTTAGCTTTTTCTCGACTCCTAAAAATTGAGTAAGAAAAGTTGTGTCAAAGCATCATTAAAATTTATTTAATTTGGAATAACATCCGTGTTCCCTCGTTGATCTTAGGTTGAGGTAATGGAGTCCATCAATCAAGGAATCCCTCTTGGGGGGAATCCTAGTCCTTTCTCTTCTTGGGGACACATCAGTGCTCCATATATGGCTATATTGTCCCTTTTGGGAATCACAGTTTGTCTGCTGGTATGGCTATTCTCAACCTCTATTGTTCAAAATAGCATAATTCCTAAGCAATCAAATCAGCAACTAGATGATACTGAAGCTGTCCCTTCACCTACTACTTTTCTTGTTTCTCCCTCCCCTTCTTCCTCTTCCCTTGGTGAAACTAGTGATACTAAAAACCAAGTAGCTGAGAAGAAGAAAAAAGGGGAGGATAGGAAGAAGAAGAAGTCAGTAAAGCAAGGGGCAATAATGAATCATCTCGTGAAAATCCACACATTAAATATCCTAGATACCCTTGTATAATTTGCAAAGGAAACCATTTCGTTGAGATTGTCCTTGCATTCCATAGATCTTGAGAGAATGGTCTCCTCGTTCGCACCATCCGGTGTCATAAACTTCTGGCGATCAGGTTGACAACACACCATCAACAAGTGAAAATGAAAGTCCTGGATAGGAAACAAAGGTCAAAACTCCATGTATATTATGTCAAGGAAACCATCATCTTCCCCATTGTCCTTTTCTATATGAGGCAAGGAGCATCTTGCATAATCGTCCTGTTTCACCATAGTGACTTCCACCTCGATACAAGAAACTCTTACCAAGTCTATCGCTAGTTGAAAACCGACTGATGTAACTCAATCATCGGTCAAAATGCCTATCATTGAAGGTAAACCTTCTGAGTCGATACTGGACCAAAGTCAACAAGTCGAAATGGCAGTCGACCCAGTCTTGCCTTCAGAAGGTCCACCCTCAGAGCATACTATTTCCAAAGAGAATGAAAACGATGCCGTTAAAATTATTTTTGTTAATGCAGAGTCTGATGAACTTGGGGGATATCCACCCTTTCCTTTACAATAGGAGGAAAGTCCCCCAGTTCAAGGGGTTCATCCAGCCGTTTATCCGATACCTCCTCCAAGCAGTCTAGTCGTTTCTTTCGATTGGAATCAACTAGCGAGACCCTATATTCTGTCTAATGTACCATTCCGGATCATAGCACAAGTTTACAAAATGATCGTGTCTAGAACTATCATAGATGAAGGGGCTTCAATGAGTATCCTTTCCTCAACTACTTAGAAAGCACTTGGTTCACCATCACTTCTGCCTGAGACACAAAATTTTTCAGGCTTTAACAAAGGAAGGAACCAACCATTAGGGAACCTTCAGAAGTTGTTGATAACTTTGAAAAGGAAAACCATTCACTTGAACATTATGGTAGTCCAAGGGCCATTAGATTACTATCTACTCCTTGGGTGTGACTATGTTTATAACATGGAAGCTATTTTTTCCACACTCTTTTCAAGTGATGTGTTTCCCGCATGAAGGAAATATGGTACAGCTTATCGACCAACATTAATTTCCTCATTCAAACACAACTACAAGTCAAACATCATCCCTAAATGGTTTCTTTGTGTCAAGAATGTCTCTTAAACCTTCATTTCATCCTCCTAATTACCGCAAGTAGTCTGGTGAATGTAACGAAGCTTAGGGGGCATGCGCCCTGGTCTGCTTCGACAAGAGAAACTAGCTAAGAAGATAGGTTTCCTTGTAGGTTATGTGATTGGTCTGAAACACCATTTCCTCGTAGCATATGTGATTGGTCTGAAACAACATTTCCTTGTAGGTAATTTGATTAGTCTGAAACACCATTCCCTTGTAGGTAATGTGATTATTCTGAAACACCATTTCCTTATAGGTAATGTGATTGGTTTGAAACACCATTTCCTTGTAGGTTATGTGATTGGAAGTGTCGACACACACCATTCACCTTTCTCTGCGCTGCGGAAAAAGCCAAGGAAGTGTGTTGTCTAACCGTGGATGAAACAATCCTGCTTAAACACAGTGACTTCCATATGGTGACCTGGAAACTCTCGTTTTGTCAATACCTGTGGGCATGCAAACCTTTTCATGCAAGTGAAAAATGACCGATTTCATTTTTTGTAGTTTTTTAGCATTTTTTCTTTTTAGCACTTTAGTTTCAAATTCTAAGGTTAGGTGATTGGTCTAACCGCCATTCACCTTTGTCTACAGTGCGCAGACGAAGCAGAGGAAGTGTTTTGTCTAGACGAAAGACAAAACTATCCTACCTAGCCTCAGTAGTTCCTTAGCTTTTAGTGTAGTTAGCTTCGTAATTTGGTCGTTCCTAGCCTACATAAAAAGGCAATGAGAAAAGTTTTGCATGGTGCAAGCTCGCTAACAAATGAACCTACCAAGTTTTGCATGGTGCAAGCTACCTAAAAATAAACCCGCCACTGAGCACATATTAGCACAAGGTTGAAGCTCATTAAAAAAAAACCCACTTTCAGTAAATGACCTCTGTGATTGCATTTCTATGAACCTTTTAGGCCTTGGTTGTGTTCCTACCATCACCTCCATTCTTTTGGCCGATCATATGCTTCCACTTGATTGTTTACCCTTTTGAGGAATAGTTATGACGAGTGACTCTGTTAGCCACCCTCCTCACACTACCATGTTTTGAGAAGTTCCAAACTTACCTAGAACCAGTTGCTACCTGAAAACATCACTCGTTCCTGAAAACCAAGTCTCTTTTAAGCTCCTTCTAGACTCGTTAAATATGAAAAGACTGTCGAGCTACTGGCCTTTCTAGCTCATTAAGTAAGGGGAAGCGCCATCCCTTCTCTACATTTTAATCTTTTTAGACCTGAGGGATCATCCCACAAAAAGATTAAGTGCTTGTCTTTTACGGCTTCCTAAACCTATCGAAAAGTCATCCCTTTCGTATTATTTTATAATTTTTCAGACTTAAGGGATTATGCTATGAAAAATGACTGCTGGAGTTTCATTTTCGTCTCTTTTCAAACTCTCTAAACATGAGAAGGACTGAGTTATCCTTGTCCTTAAACTCACTAAAATAGTAGCGACAAACTTGTCCACCCAGAAAAGAATGAGTTCCACTATCGCTAGGCTCGCTAAAACATAGTGACAGGTTTTCCTGAAGGGCAAATTATAGACCAAGCATATGTTATCCTCCTCAAGCTTGAAAAAAATAAAGAGGTACTGGTCAGTAATGACTGGGGAAAAAGGGAAGAAAAATTTCAAAACTTCATTGGCAGCAGGGTGCTCTAGATCATGACACTTTCACTCCATCACCATGATTGAGTCGGGTTGGGTTATTCCATTCACCATCCATATCACCATTGGTCCTCTACACCATCCATCTTTTGGGGTTAATGCTACCAATCCATCTCAATGTCACCGATATGTTCAAGAGAAGTCATTTATAGAATTCACCACCGAGCTAACGCCTCATCGAATACAATACCTTCACCCTCCATTTTTCATGACCACCATTCCTAAACCTTGTATCATTAGATCGCTTTCAGCTCCAGAAAATCATTTGCTTTGTTTCTTGTCATAGATGTGGGATACATTAAGGCCCTCCTATGATGGGTCACTTCTTGTCGACATCAACTCATTATTTGAGAAGTTGACTTAGAAACAACCCTTTCAGTACCTTGAAGCTTGCAGGCCTCAATGGCAAGTTTCTCACTTCCGGCAATAGGTTTACATCAATGGCCTTTGACCAAAAGATTTTACGTGGTGTTCGACATCAGATCATATATTCACACCATTTGAATTGTACCGTAGTACCTTGAGGATCATTTCATGATTGCTGATTCCTCTCACGTGTGTTAACAACTTACATCATTGGTAGTTTTGTAGCCTCCCCCAGATTTGGTAGATTTGTAGCCTCCACTGTGGTAGCTTATGTGATCTATAATTGCAGACCTCCTAGCTAAACATATTCACCATCATAACTTTGACTAAAGGTATGAGAAACACCCTCATGCTATCCCTTAAATATTCTCAGGAACAAAATCCAATTGACTTGCTCGAATTTTTATTTGCACAATTCATACTCCTCCATTTCTTGATAAACCAGGAACATTGCTTCATGTCAGTTTACCCCTGTGCCAGATTTAAGAATATGTCTCAGAACATACAGGGTACTCAAAGCGACAGAGTACTAGAAATTGAGTTATGGGAGCAATGTGATGGAGCTAGCGCTAGATGGATAAATAGAATGAAGGCCGAATTGTATGCAAGAGAGATGACTCTCTTGTGGATGGTGAAGCCATGCAAAAGAGAATTTATAATTTGGAATGGGATGGTAATGGTCAAATGGTTTCCATAAGTATAAGGTGAGTGCATACATGATGATGGTGATAAGTCATATGCAAAGATTATTTAGACATTCATCTCTTTTGATGATGTCAAATTTCATTCAAATGTAGGTTAGACAGGATGGATAGATTGCGGTTGATTATATGACCACATCACTATAGGATAGTCAATGTCATGGTTCTAGTAATCGTGCATCACAATAATTCAACTTATGGTTACGCAGTAGTGGTAAAACCATTATTTAAACAACCCATAAATATAAAGCTCTATCATGAGATATGAAAACTATAATTCATTTTCTCGAATTATGATTGGCATCTACCAAATCACACCCATGATTAACCCATTCAATCATATGATAAAAATGAATTTTTTCTTAGAAAAACAAGGGAATAAAGGTGAGTACTTTAGGATTTAATATACCATTTTAACAACTGATGGTAATACAGGTTTACGAGAGTAAATATTCACTACATGACTAATTATGAATCTTAATAGAAGAAAATAAAATAGTGATCTCATACCTCCATTACGATATCAATGCAAAGGAGTTTTTTTTTTGTACCGGATGAATACAGGAAGTTTGTATGTAGTGCGAGATGAAATTTGGATAAGATATCGAATACATAGTCTTCAAATTTGAATCCTGTAGGATTCTCTTTGTATCTCAGTATGTTCTAAAAGTCAAGCTACAATAAGTTCTAATTATTGATGATGTTGCATGTCAATTTGTCCTACTGGAAGGATTACACTAAAAAAAAACTACAAACAACACACTCGTATAGGAATTCTTAAATTGCACTAGAAGTGTTAGTTAATGAGGCCAAAGAATTCAATGATTGGGCTCCAAGATCTATAACAAGAAGACGTTATGTAGATCAAAAACCTCATATTTTTGGAACCAAACTAACCAATGATTATGTGGCCACTTCCATTTTATTGGCAAATAAACCTAAATACTAATGTTATGTGGATTTTTCTCAAGCCTAGATGAGTTAATGCTCAACAATATTTTAAATTTTTAGGAGTATGAAAAACTTGAAGAAAACTCCTTTTCACTTACCCATGGATTTTTATCGAGCCCATGCTAGTTCGTGCTCTCTAAAGTTTTTTATTTTTATGAGTCTAAAAAACTTATATAAAACTCCATAGGTTCCTTTTCCATAAATAATTTACCAAGGTTGGTTAAAGGAATAAACTTACACTTGGAAAATGTCCTTCTTTATTGTCTATCTACAGAGAAGGAAACATAGTTAGTAGTACCAAAATCATTATCAAACAACACACCTATACACATATATGTAGAAAGTTTAATTAAATTATACAACAGTATTTACAGTGGTGGATTAGCAACAAGATAACTCCCCTTTATAACCAACTGCATTTTAGAATTTTGGAGAACATGTTTGGTAAAATCCTCTTTAGAGAGTTTCTTATGATAAACTTTCTATCTATGTCCATTCATGACAAAATAAGTCTGATATACATCGCTAGTTTTTATCTTCACCAAGACATTATCATATACTATATCTACCTCATAAGGTCCAAGCCACTATGTCGTTAATTTCCCTTTCAAATCCTTAAAAATGTTGTCATACAACAAAGCTCAGTCACCTCACTGAAAACATTTCTTCTTAATAAAATTATCGTTCCATTTGGTTTTGTGATCCTAAACAAGCATCATACTTTGAAGAGTCCCTTATCTAATCTTATACAATGCATTCAATTCCATTAGCCTTTGTTTATGTGCCTCACATAAATCCATTCCTAGGTGCATGGAAGTTATGAAGGTTTTAACTTGGAATTCTATTGGAAGAAGTACTTGTTTCTCGTAAACCAAATCATAAGGAGAATGTCTTTTTGTGTATCTCTAGATTTTCCTATAGGCATACAAAGCCTCTAGTAACCTATCATCCCAATATTTATGATCTAGTTGTATTTTCTTGGTGAAAAATGGCCTTGATTACTTTATTGGTAGATTCTACTTATTGATTCACCTAGGGTTGGTAAGGTGTATATTTCTAGTGTTTGATTTTATACTGCTCTATAATAGATTTAACGAATTTGGAAGTGAATTGACTACCTTGAACATTTACTATTTCCCTTGTTAAACCAAAACGGGTAAATATCTCTTCAAATAAGAAATCAACAATAGATTGTTCAGTAGCAGAATATAGTGATTTATCCTCTACCCACTTTGTTTCATAATCTCTACATACTATAATATATTTATGCTTTCTAGATATAAATCTAATACCCATTTATTAAAAGGATTGATGAATACCTCTACTTGAAGAGGCATTTCATCTGCTAGGATAGGATTCCCCATCCCTTAACGATCATTACAGTTGGCCACATATTTCTTTGCATCCTTAAAGATGGTGGACCAATAATACCCAGATTGTAAAACTTCATATGCAGTTCTTTTGTCGAAAAGATTTCTACCACACAGGTCATTATGGAAAGATTTTAGAATGTATTCAATCTGATATCCTCATACACATATTAATATTACCAGATATGGTCGAGTGTGGTATAAACGATCCTCATGCCACATATAATTAGCACTAAGTTGTATGATTCTATGTTTTCCCCTTGAAAACAATTTTTGTGGAAACTTTGTTGTAACCAGGTAATTAGCTACATGTTCATACCAAGGAGTATAAGTAGAAAAAGAAAATAGATTCTCATCCGAAAAATCATGAGTAACTGGTGCACTATCACCTAAGTGGACAAGTTTCGACATAAAATTTGTGACAAGATTATATTTTCCTCGTCTATCAATTATAGTAATATTAAATTCTTGTAGTGGTAAAAACTATATAGTAGCATGCGTTAGTGCTCAAATCTACCTTAGGCTGAAATATGGTAAAACTCAAGGCTACATCAAACCAAGCTCAGCCTCGTAGCTAGCCCTATCAGGACAGGAGAGGGCTCTCTCCGGGTCAATCTCGGCAAAAGATGATTGATGAGACTCGAGATGATTGAAATAGAAGCTAATTTTAGGCTAGGTATGAAGTACAAAGGTTTTATTTGAGTTTTTAGGAGTTTTTGTGTTGAAACAGGGAAAGGCAAATTTGGTCTTGGGGATGAGGGACAGTTTCTGCAGAGGTCTGAATGGGGCAAGGAAGGCGATCACCTTGATGCTTTTAAAGGGAATGAATGGGTATATCAGACTGGTGAGGAGCTAAGGAGAGCAAGAAGGTTTCAAGGATTCTCCATAAACAGGTGAGAACATTGAAAATCAAACAAATTTAAAGGCAAAGCATAACAATCTATGGATTCTACCTTAACACTTCATTTGTTCAATTGCAGAAGGTGAGAGAAGGAAAATGATACACATAACAACTTACAATTACTGAGAGAAGCACACCATCAGAACATAAAGCCACATGGATTCCAAATAGTTCTACAAAACCCTGGTCTTTCCTTAGCCAAAAATGCAGAGAAAATATGTACAACAGTATGCCAAAGCGATCCCAAGTGTCCAACCTCTCCAACCACTGAAAATGATTGAGAAATTAGATAATATAGGCAATCCAACCCATTCCCTTGCCTCTAGGGGTCGAGCTCATCATCCTAGGAGCTGTTTCAGCCAACTCTAAACAAAGCACTATAATCTAGGCAGTCAAAACAACTTGCCGCTATAAGGTAGGAAACCAATTCATTCATTAAATTTTCACTCTTCGGTGAATGAATCTTCTAGAACAAGTAAATAAGTGTCAAAATTACATCATGTTTAATCAATTACATCAAGCTAGGTCAAAAATCACATCAAGAGGTGAAACTAGTCATAACTGGCCGAAATTCTGAGCTGGAAGGTGAAAATTTGACCAAAAATCTCTATGCACCGCGCGCGTGAGCTCTATGCGTCGCGCGCCTTTTAGCCTAATTTTGGGGCACTTTCCAACACTTGAATTGAGCTCATGATAGCTCGTTGGAAATCCATGGATGTTTACTTTCCAACCCAAGTGGAATTTTCTAATTTCGTGTCCATTTTCCCCTCCAAAAGTGCATTCGCCCAAGACTACTTCCTGTGTGTCAAAATAGGGGCACTGAGGTCATTTTTTGCATGTTTTTTGACCTTTTGGGGACCCATAACTCACCCAAACTTCTTGTAAAACTACCAAAATTCATGATTCTCCATGAAAAATTGAAAACTGCAAGCCATTTGTGATTTGGACCTCCCAATCTTATGGGTTGCGCGCGGCGTGCGACGCACAGGGAGGTGTGTAGCGCACTGGGCTTGAGGCACGCGGCGCTTAGAGCCTAGCGTAGCACCTTTTTACAGGAGACTTTTGGAGGCCTTCCTGGTATAGAAATCAGGTGCAGGATAGCTCATTGAAAAGGCCTTTGAGTCTACTTTCCAACCCAACTAGAATTTGTCAATTTGGAGTTCATTTGCATTCTCAAAAGTCAAATCTCCCAAGACTGGTCAAAATGTGCCAAATGAGGCTGCCTCAAGGTAGAGTGCTGTTGCAGTCAACTTTTGAATGCCTTCATCAACTCCAAATTGAGCTCATGATACCTTGTTGGAAATTGCTTTTTGTCTAGTTAACATTTCGCTCAGCAATAAGGTCATTTGGCCAACCAAGCTAGGAGAAAACTTGATTTTCCTAAGGTCACTTGAGAGGTGCATCAATTCTCCTTAGGCGATTACATTTTTGAAATTTCTCTAAAACCATGACACCTGTGTAAAATTTGATGGATATTTTTCTTCGTTGGCCTGTTTTGGACAAAAACCTCTCTCAGTTTTTCAAAATTCATCTTTGATTGCTCTGAAACATCATTTTAGTGAAACCTATCCCGATGTGTGAAACAAGGCATTTTGTCAAAATGAATCGAAATGAAGGGGATAAGGGGCTTCTAAATTCTTGGGGAAATTTTTGGTAGTAGGGAGGGATGTTAGGAAGTAGGGGAAAGTGGAATCTCAGATATTGAGTGAGGGGAAGGGGTCCAAAAGGGCCAAACCCAGGCCCAACCTAGAAAATTGCCACGTTGTAGCAAGAAACTAGGGTTTGTGCAAAAATGAGGAATTTGGGGGATCTCAGTGATGGGAAGTGTTTAATAAGGTAGATTAAGGATAGGGGAAGGTGTGTGAACATCTTGATACAATTTTTGCTAATGATTCGACCATTCAAGAGAAATTGCCTTCAAAACCCTAGGAGAGGGAAGTGACCTTACCTAACCGCAACTGAAGCATGAACAAGGTGTGAAATGACCCAATGGAACTTGACATGATGATGAAAACCCTTTGAATATTGGTACACTCAGCTGAATGGTGACATGGACCGACATTTGGACAATTTTGAAAAGAGTGAAAATAAACCCTAGACCTGATGCCTAGTGACCAAATTTTGCTTGAAGACTTATTGAAATGACAAAATTTGACCTTGACACCTTAAAATCACTTTGTAAGAGCATGTTTGATCACTAAAGGAAGGCTGCAAAGATTGACACTAACAACACGTGCATTGGTGATAGTTTTATTCATTAAAAATATAATAGTTGAATGATCTATGTGTACAAAAATGTCATTCCCAGTTATATAATGTCTAAATTTATTAATGGAATGAACTACCAATAAGAGTTCTCTTTTAGTGATTGTGTAATTTAGTTCTATAGGAGAGAGATTTTTCTAACAAAATAGATGGCATAGGGAATTTGATTCTCTCTTTGGCCCAAAACAACTACCAAAGTTGTGTCTAATGCATAAGTACAGGTGTCAAAAGGGAGGTCCCAATTTGGTCCTCTTAGAATTGGAGGAGTTGAGAGTTTTTGTTTAAGAGTTTCAAGTGCAATTTAACACTAAGAATCACACTGGAATTCCACGTCTTTGGTTAAAAAATTCAATAGAGGAGAGGCTATTGTTATAATTTTTTGAAAAAAAATCTATAATATCTTGGATGCCCTAGAAAAATTATGACTTCTTTTTGGAAGCTGGGAGTTTTCATCTTAGTGATTATTTCAATCTTAATAGAATCTACTCTTATCCTAGTCCAATAAATATGATGGCTTAACACAATTCCCTCTAGAAGAACCATTCTATATTTTTCATTGCTAAGGGCAAGTTTGGTCTCTTGACATTTGATTAAAACATTCTCTAGGTTTTCTAAAGCTTCTTCGAAATCTTCCCCATATATTGTGAAGTCATCCATATAGACTTCCACATAGTCTTGGGTTAGATCAGAAAAAGTAGCAAGGACAACCCTTTGAAAGGTGCAAGGGGCATTGCATAACCCAAAAGGAAGCACCTTATAGGCATAAGTACCCAATGAATAGGTAACTGTAGTTTTTTCTTGGTCTTCGAGTGCAATTTCAATCTCATTATAACAACTAAATCTGTCCAAGAAAGATAAATTCTTCTTCCTAGAAAAAGCATCTAATACATTATTAATGAAAGGAAAAGGAAAGTAGTCTCTAAAGGTAGCCTTATTTAGTTCCCTAAAATCCACACAAATCCTCCATTTAAAGTTTTTCTTAGGTACAATGACTAGTGGTGATACCCACTTACTATAAAAAGATTGGTAAATGAAGTTAGCATTTAAGAGCTTTTCAAGTTCTTATTTTACTATATCTTTTAAGGTTGGGTTCATCTTTCTTTGAGGATGCCTTACTAGTCTAGTTTCATCATTTGTATATATGTGATGCATGTAGATGTCGGGGTGGATCCCTTTCATATGAAAGTAATCCCTTGCAAATGCACCACATTGCATTTTAATCATTTGAATCCATTGTTCTTGATGCTCCACTTCTAGACTAAAGTTAACATATAGACATTTCCTAGGGTTAATTTCAACAGCATGCACAAAGGACTCTTTACATTGACCTTTTTCTATTATGGCAAACAATGTGGAGGTAGAGGAATGACATGCTTCTTGAAATTGAGAACTGAAAATGTTCTCCTATTCTTGAAAGGATTGTGGATAATAAATACATTTCATTGTATTTAAGAACAAGTTCAAAACTTGATATTTGGTTTATTCTTGAAGACATTTAGACTGTTCAATTGTTAAAATTGGTGTAGCACATTTGTCCTCCCCATATGTGCTCTCTATCCATATGGCGATTTTTGTAGCAGGTTGAGCAAGAGGAAATAAGGTAACTTTTTGGCTTTTACATCCATTGGAAATTGTCATGTCCCTAGTCTTGCACCCAATAAAGGCATCATCAATGGTTAGCCAAGGTTGTTCCAATACTACTGCATGTCCAGGTTTGTAGGATTTTGGATGGATCATAAAGAAGTCTAGAGGATATTGCGAGGAAGCTAGTATGACTCTTATGTCATCCAAGCTTCCTACATGTTTAAGAATGGATTTGTAAGGTAACTCCAATAGTGTTTGGGTTGGTCTAAAGCCTTCTAACTAGATCTTTTGCATAATTTCCATATTCAGCAAATTTATTGTTGCACCTAGGTCAAAAAGAATTTTTGGTAGAGATATACAATTCATTTATATCGTCATCCTTGGATTCCAAGGATGAGTGTATTTCAAAGGCATCTTTGATATGGTTTCTAATAATTGGCCATATACTTTTATAATAGGTGGATCCTTCCATTTTCTTCTTGAATTTTTAATTCAAATATCTTTTACAATATTGGCATAGATAGGAACATCTTTGATAGCTTTAAGCAAGGGTATATTTACACAAATATTTCACAGTTCAACCTCTAAATCATATCCTAGTGGGACCTCAAAATTTTTGACCAGTAATATTTCTCGATAGGGTGGTTGGGTGGCCACCTCAGATGGTTTAGGTTGTATTGTAGAATTTATTGGTGCTTAGGGAAAGTTTTCCTCTTCAGTAGGAGGAGAATATTCCTCTTGGCTACATATGTTCTTGTCTTGATGAGGTGCTTATGTTGGTTGTTCTTTTTGAATAATCACTACTAGTCTTGTTTATTTAAGAAGTTACCGGATCTTAGTCAAATTTAATTGATTGGAACTGAAGTGATAATGTAGGTAGGGAAGGTTTTTAGCTCTATATTCATTATAGATTAACCTATCATATTGGAATTTCGTAAGAAGCTACAGAAATAGGATAGGATTTATTTTTCTATGTATAGTTTTTAGATCTGAAGGTAGAAATAGTGTCACGTGGCACCTCATACATGTTCTCTCTTCTCGAAAGGTATATAATTAGGTCATCTGGGGAGATTGTGCATAAATATTTCTTAGAGAATCCAATTTCGATTAGACTGGTGGCTTTGAAAAGAGGATGGAGAGGGCTACTATAGGCCACGATTTTAGAACTAGGAGATATGAAATTAGAATGTTACGGTTGTTTCAAGATCGAAATCCTAAAATCGAGAAAGGGCGATATGAGGAAGTTTAATGGCAAGGATCTAATAAATTGGATACTATAGACGGAGAAATATTTTGATCTAAATGAGGTGAAACCATTACAAAAGGTATGTATTTCATCATCATATTTAGAACCGGATCAATTGTTATGGTACAAAGGGCTTTGTTCTCGTAAACCACTTGTCATGTTATCAATTTTCATGGAGGGAATGGTAGCACATTATGAGGATACAATGAGAAACACCTTATTTAGCCAATTGACAAATCTCAAACAAAAGTATTCAATGGCAGAGCAAATTGAGGTCTTCCAAAAATTTAATATAAGGGAAAATGATATTCCCGAGAAGCAAAGGGTTGATGTATCCATAGGGACTTTAAGGGATAACATTCAACATGAGGTTTGTGATAACAAATCCATTAAAGGTCATAAGTGTGCTCAGAAGAAATTATTGTACATTGATTGTGAAGAGGAGGAAGAAAATTATCAAGAAACATAAAAAGAAGAGGATATAGGCCAGGAACCACCCGAGAGAAAGAATAAATAAATCTGACTATATCTTGTAAATAATTTTCAATAATTACCATTCCTCAAACTCTTAATATAGAAGGATATATCAAGAAAAAAAGGTTCAAGAAGTAAAATATCACATCGAGAAAGAAGAAATCAATCTGACCATATCTTGTAATGCATTGGATGGAATTACCACTCCTCAAACTATCAAGATAGAAGGACATATCAAGAAGAAAAATGTTCAAGAACTGAAAGATCACATCGAGCATCAAGAACTGAATCTGACCATATCTTGTTATGCATTGGAAGAAATTACCACTCCTCAAACTATCAAGATAGGACATATCAAGAAGAAAAATATTCAAGCAATGAAAGACCACATCGAGCATGAACAACAAGTTCTCCAACTTTTAAAGGATAACGCCATTTTGGTGCAGAATTGAATGAAACAATAGGCATATCAACATCACAGTGAAAGAAGTTTTGATGTAGGCCACTGGGTATTTTTATGGCTACATCTCAATAAAGCTATTTATGAGAAGGAAATGTTGGAAATACTACATGCACTTAAGAGATGTCGACCTTACC
Organism: Pinus taeda; assembly: GCA_000404065.3. Taxonomy (NCBI): domain Eukaryota; kingdom Viridiplantae; phylum Streptophyta; class Pinopsida; order Pinales; family Pinaceae; genus Pinus; species Pinus taeda. The sequence goes on from APFE031139531.1 coordinate 76,761, forward strand.
TAGTGGGAAGAAACTTCAAGGTAAAAATGGATCATGATAGCCTTAAATACCTTTTCAAGCAAAGATGATATTTAGAATAATAGAAGAAATGTGTCACAAATATGTTGGGTTATGACTTTGAAATCATACACAAGAAAGGGAAGAAAAATGTTGTTTCAGATGTACTCTGAGGAAAGGGTGAGGATGTGGAAGCATTGTTTTGTGCTATTTCTATTATCCAACCAAATTGGATAAATGAAGCGAGGGATGAATGGAAGAATGACGAAGAAGTGTGGCCACTCATTCAAAACTTGCAGAAGATCCAGGTTCAAACAATAATGCTAGAACTTGACGAGGAAGGAAAAATCATATTAGAACCTCGAGCAGTCATAGAAACAAGAACCTAAGTACTACGAAATAATTCAATTTTAGATTCTCTCATCAAGTGGAAGAACTTACCCATTAAATATTCCACATGGGAGGACAAGAATTTTATACACAAGCGTCAATAACTCCTCAAGCATTGACGACAACAATTTTTGAAGGATAGGGGCATGTTAGGTCCTTATACTACTAGTGTAACTACTTATTGTTATTAGTACAACCCCTTTATTATATTGTTGTGCCCATGTAGTCCCGATATTGTTACTATTGTGCCCAATAGAATCCCACTATTCTTATTATTGTGCCCTTACATTATTATTGTTATGTCAGGTTTGATTATATAATGACCCCTTAGACTCCTATATATAGAAAGGAGGTATTTTCATTTGTATTGTCCAAGAATTGTTCATTTGTGCAATGTAAAGGAGGTTTCCCCTGAAGAGGCTTATTTCTAAGGGGTTGATCTATCTTTTCTATCCTTTTTTCAACCGATTTCATAACATAGTACATACGTGTATGGTATGTTGGCAACGAGATGAATGGGACAACTAGGCATGGTGCTTGGTACAGCAAATAGTGGGACAAAATTCAATTTGAGGAGCAACAATGGATGGCTGACATGACAACAAATGCATAATTAGAACAGTGGAAATTGTGGCAATAAAACTACAATTGGGAGAGAAGCTAAGACATGGCAGCAAAGGCACAATTGGAACAACTACAATTGCTGCACAAGGGCTACAGTTGGGAGAAAAACTAAGATATCGAAACAAAGGCACAATAGGACAACAACTACGACATGGCAGCAAAGGCTACGATAGGACATCATCTAAGGCATGGTAGTTCAAACTCATTGGTAAGTAGCAACGCGCAGCTATGGCACATGCGACAGCTGTGATAGCATGGTGCATCTATGGAACATGGGACAACTATGGTAGTATGGTGCATCTATGGCACATGGGACAGTTGTGGTAGCATGGTGCAGCAATGGCACATGGAACAAAAGTGGCAGCATAAGGTGTAGCAATATGATGAGTGTAGCATGGTCATGAGGTTCTGAATTGTGATTATGGTTGTAGCATGGTGCAACATGGTGAGGTGTAGCATGATGATGAGATGAAACACAACGATAGGTGAAGGAGACACCTTAGAGAATTCGTTGAAGCACCATGTCTTCAACTCATCTCATGTAACTTCTTAGAGATGATCTATGCTCTTATCTAGATAAGTCAAGGTGTTGACTTTTGTTGTAAATGTACTCTTTCTCTCTCCATGTTGAACTATTAAAGAGCATATAAGAAGAATTGATCAAGGGTTTCACCACATTAGGTTTTATCCCTCACTAGCACCACATCTTGTGTCATCTTGTCTTAGATTCACTTTTGTGATTTATGTTTATGTTCTATATGCAATTTAATTTAGTAATAATGTGATTACTAATCTGGAAAAATATACTGAGCTAACTGTGAAAATTGAAATAAATTGCACTAACCATAGATCATACCTAAAACTAATATGGTATCAGAACTAAGGTGAAGACAAAGTCCAAGAAAGAGTGAAAGAGAAATCACTGAAGACAGTTGGGAAAGGATAAGAGGATCAACGGATCCCTCATCCCTCTTCAAACACACCAAGGGTGAAGTCGAAGCACAAAATGTTATCAAAATGGCACAAGAGAAGCTTGTGATGGCCCACGTAAAGATCACTTCATTGGGGCATCGGAATCTAAGGCTCGATGGAAAGGCATATGTCTTGCTTGTAATAAGTCTCGTCATTATACGAAGGAGTGCCTCAATGGTAGGAACACATCATTTGATGATAACAATCATTCCATCTTCGGGGCACAATCTCTGAAGGATTGAGATACACTACCAGAAATATGAAGCTACATGATTATTCACATGATGACTCGAGAGGTAGTGTGGAGAACACTTTTGAGTGTTAATTCTCTTTGGGCTTTCCTCAATATCCTCATTGAGTAGGAAGTAGAAGACTATTTCTTTGATTATCACTGAGACCAGATAAATAGCTATAAGTGTGACCTTGTGTGAAGCTACTTGGTTTTGGAAGCTCTTAAGTGGGCTATTTATACACACAATGGATACCACCCTGATCTTCTGTATCTACTAGGGGGGTTTCGATTGTTGAGGAATCTCATTTTCTGTGACTTCTCCATTATATAGACATTAGCTATTACTTTATTTGGGATATGGTACATCGATGAACAAGGAGGATCTATCTCAGTGAGACTCAATCTCAGTGAGACTCATGTACAGGTTGCAGACATTCTATCAAAGCCCCAGGGTAACATCAAATTTGTGACCCTCTCAAATGACTTGGAGTCGTTGAGAGACCCTCTTATGAGGGTCTTTCATGATACATGCATTGAGCTCTCGAAGCTCTGGGGGCTTGGCATACTTCTTGGAGAAACAACCGACCATAGGGCAACTCACCCTCCCCTAATGATGTGTTGTGTATAGGGTAAATGGCTCAACCCTCCCTTCTCATACCCCATGGTGAATTAGGGATAGGATGAATGGTTCTCTTGTCGAGGCATCTCACCCATGTAGTGTGCGACTCATGATAAATACCTCTCATCTGGCCAATCAAAATGGAAATGGGGTAAGGGACCATAGTAGTACTATCGATGGACGCATCATTGTATCTACTGTATCCCCTATGATAGGTTGAGCTCCATTGATCTAGGATCAGTATGAGTGGTTTGAGACACTCTCTTGTGATATTTATATGGGATCAATGAAACTGACTTTTGATGAGTAAGAGTAATATGTCTCACCCTCTTGGAATTGATCTAGGATAGGTAAGAGTGGCATGACACACTCTCTTCATATGGAATTGACTTCGGGTCAGTAGAGAATGGCATGAAACATTCTCAATGAGTTAGTCTTTCTCATGGTTCAAAAAAGAAAAGCATAGGAGAACTTGGTAGAGGACAGTAGAGTAGAATAGTGTATGGAATTGATGGTAGAAATAGTACAATCAAATAGATAGATCAGCAGATGGAGTTCTCAATGGCTAAGAGGGAGTGTTAAATTTCCAAATAGGGCCAAACTCCATGTGGGTCATCTTATTTATGCAGCTAATATTTCTCTTGGATTCCTCTCATCAACAGGTGTACAATTGATCTAAATATCATCTCATTCTAACAATTATTTATGGAGTTATGAATTTATTTGTGTCAATAGACAAATTGTCAAGGTCAACCAGCAACCAAAACAACACCACATGTGCTCAACATTTTACTATAAAAGGAGGTGACCTGATAATCATTTCCACACACACCTCTCTCTTGATTTCTCTCCACTTGTCTTGGGTTTTAATGGAAGAGAGATATAGGAGGAGGATGCCCTAACCGTAGCTAACCAAGAGGATGCAATCAAGTTAGGAATAAGGAGACCTAACTTATATGTTGGTCTCTACGTAGTCTAGAAGGAGACCTATAGCCCTATATGATTGTCCCTAGTGGGATCTAGTCAAGGAGGATAAGAGCTTGCCCTAGCCTCAACATAAGGCGGCTGGAACAATGTGGAATATAAGGGTCTCTTTGGTGTCTAAGTTTCCCTAATTGAGGCCAAGTATGTGGTGTGCTATGCCAAACCCTTAAGGGCTATGAAGGAGGGTTGTGTTCCTTTGCTCGAAGAGCTGCAGCCTTAGGAATGGTTTGAGGGCACTTTGGAAGGGTAGCCGCAACCCTACATAGTCTTTTTCTAGGGTTCTGTTGTAATTACACGCAAGTTGAAGTTGTCAAAAAGGGCTAGACTACCTAAAACCACAACAAAGAGGGTCAGCCTCCTAACAAAGGGAAAGTACCCTCCTTAATAGTAGATCTGGGCAGAATTAAAGGCAGGCTATGGGACTGTAATGATGCCCTAACTAGGCCTACGTGGCACCATAGGAGTGGACCTCGAAAAGTGAACGAGTACATGCATGTATTGTATGTTGGAAGCTAGATAAATGGGACAGCTAGGCATGTTGCTTGGTACAAAAATCAGTGGGACATCAAGCAATCAGAGGAGCAACTCACATGACAGGAAAGGCACAATTGGAACAACTACAATTGTGGGAGCAAGGTTACAATTAGGACAACACCTAAGACATGGCAACAAGGGCACAATTGTGGCAAGAAGGCAACAATTGGTGCAACAAATAAGACATGGCAGCAAAGGTACAATAGGACAACAATTATGACATGGCAGGAGAGGCTATAATAGGATAGCAACAAAGGCATGGTTCTGCAAACTCCTTGGACAATAGCAAGGTGCAAATATGACACATGGGACAACTGTGGTAGAATGGTGCATTTATGGCACATGGGACAACTGTGGTAGCATGGTGCAGCAATGGAACATGGAACAATAGTAGCAACATAAGGTACATCAATATGATGAGTGGAGCATGTTCATGAGAAGGAGCATTTTGATGATTGTAACAACATGTTGTAGCATTGTGAGGTGAAACATGATGATGAGATGTGGCACAATGATAGGTGAAGGAGTCACCTTGGAGAATGAGTTGAAGCAACATGTATTCAACTAATATCATGTATCAGCTTCTTAGAGATGATATATGCTCTTATATAGATAATTTAAAGTGTTGACTTATGTTGTAAATGTATTATCTCTCTCTATGTCTCTTTATTGAAGTATTGAAGAACATATAAGAATAATTGATTATGGGTTTCCTCACATTCGGGTTTGTCCTTCACTAGTACCACTTGGGTTGTCTTGTGCTATTTATGTTTATGTTCTATCTGTAGTTTACTTTAATAGTGACATGATTGCTAATGTGGAGAAGATATTGATCTAACTATAAAAATTGAAGTAAATTGCTCTAAACATAGAACATACTTAAAATTAACAACTTTTGTATATATGGAGCATCATTTTCCTCTTTAACTTCAACTTGAGTTTTAACATAAATCATTTAACCCTCAATATCAAGGCTCAAATTCCTAGTTCTGCATGTCCTCCTAAATTCAACACTCACAGAACTAAGCTGACAAATTTTAACCCTATAAACACCTCTCTAACCCATGAATAAGCTATTAAAAAGCTATTAAGAGAAGATAAACCTCTACTTCTAGAAGTCCACCTTTATAATTATTAATATTGGTTATATTTATTCTATTTTATTATTAAAACTTATTATTATTATTATTTTATATTATCAATAATTTATACTTAATTAGATTTTATTAATGTAATTGTATTTTCAAGAGTTTTTTTGCCATGTGAAGTAAGGTTGGGTAGGATTAATTTTTATGTATGATTTTTTGATTACAATTAATTTTATCTAGTAATGTTTAAGCGCAACTTTTTGCGTAAAAATTTGGCTTTTTTTCTAATATAATTTGCCTAATCCAATAGGGATTCATTGAAATCACAATTTTGATAGGTGAACTCTTCACCTTTGAAGTGGATTGAGGGTTTTTGGGAGAGATGAATACATATATGCACTCCAAAATAGAGTTTAAACCACACAAATCAAGATTTGGGAAGAATTGTTTGGGGACAAATCTATCTAAAACTCCAAAAAATCACACGTTAAACCAACTCCTAGTTTTATTAATAAAGAAAACATTAATCTATATCTGTAAATACCAACACTAATTATAATTTGTGCATCTTGTTAATAAAAACTATTACTTATTCTTCAATTATAAATAATAAAATGTAATTTGTAAATACTGAGGTGCAATAATTTTTATTTTTGTTTACTCACTAATTTTTATGAAGTATTTCACATTTCGAGATATCTTCATACATGTTGGTAGACTTTTATAAGCATCCAAACATTTATGTCATGATACATTTCACATTGTCAAAAATATAAACAATTACAAAAATCCTTAATTTGTAAATAGGCTTTGTTATAATGTCATGGGCCAATTCCATGATTAGTAATGCCAAACATTTATATCATGATACATTTCACATTGTCAAAACAAAAAAAACAAGGACAAAAAATAACTACATTATAAGTATATTTTAAATTATTATTATTCTTAACCATGGGGGATTGACAAACACTTTACTATCTAAATCATTAATTTGTGAATAGGCTTTGTTATAATATGATGGGCCAATGTCATGGCTTAGTAATAATCACTTTACTATGAAACACATAATTTGTAAATAGTATTTATTGCAATAACATGGACTACTATAATGACTTAGTAATACCACATACCCAAAAAACCAAAACTAATGTTCACACTACATTTTTTTAATTAATTGATTGAATTAAAATAGAGTTACATTTAAAATAATAATCATGAATGATTAAAGTAATATTTTGAAAACAATTTTTTAAGTAAAGTATTTTTTTTTTTTTTTTCCTTCCTTAAAATCAAGCACATTAGATCACATCTCAGGGGCCAAATTAACAAAGCTTAAATGCTAATTCATCCCTCAAAATTGACCTCATGACCTTCCAATTATAAACTTACTTGAAAAAAAAATAATCAATAAGAGTACCTTCATCTTTAAGTAAACAAAATAAATCTAACCATTTACTTCTTAGGTCCAACTAACCCAACAATCAATCAACTCTATTAATCCATGACAACTTGAAGTTAACCTTTAAACCAAGGAGTTGAAGTTAACCTTTAACCCTCCCCATAGGGACTCAGACATTAAACTCTTCTTCTCAATGCCACCTCCTAGTTAGAGTCTTCATGCTCCATGCTGGTATTTAGAGTCCTTGTTCTCACTGTCCTACTGTCTTTATTTCACATTTTAGTATTCCCTTGTTTTTTTTTATATGTTTGTGAAAATTCCAGGTATTCATAGACCAGCATTAGATTAATTTTCACTTGAAAAGAATTTTAGAAAAACATTAGATCAATTTTCACTTAAAAATAATTTAGAATAAAAAATAATGGATGAGATTATTTTACCATTAAAGCCACAAGATGGATGGAAACAACTATCTACATATGATTATTTAGGATCATTCTAAAAAGAACGAAAACAATAGTTAACTAATGTTTTGAAAATATTAAAAAATAAAGAAATAAATAGTTGTACAAAATTATCAACTTCTGTATATCATCAATGATCTTGTTTCCACAGGAAAGTATTTTGCATTGCTCTACATAAAATTATGTATTAATTTTATAGAAAAAAGGAAATCGTTTTGTTTTTTATTTCTGACTTATGGCACTAGAAAAAGGTTAAATCAGCATTCAGTCATTTCAGTGATCCCGTTCTTTAATCTTGGTGCTTGACGTATGCCAGATTCGAATAAAATTGGCTCGTTAGACTTGCTAAAGGGCATCAATTACCATAAAAAAAAATCGATGTTAGATCACCATTTTTCCTCGTAATGGACGCACCACTGCCAGCGACCTTTATGGGTTGCCTGCTTCCCGGTGGTACTATTGGGCAAGCACCATTCTTGCCTAATAGAAATCGAATCGAGCAAACCTGCAGGTATCATGATTAAAGATTTGGCTCAATGAAGCAAAAAATAACTGAGAAAAAACTGAAGCAAAAAATAATTGGAAAATTAATACTTATTTTTATATAGATACTTATTTTATATAGAGTAATGGGAAAAGATTACTGGACTTTTTGATTTTCTTTGGTTGAATTGCATTTTTTATTTAGTTGTTTTAATAATAAAAACAAATAAATTATAATAGCGAGTTTTATAAATTTATTTATCTAACTTATATCTAAATATTTTTAGATATGATAATAAAACTTAATATTCATAAATTTTATTATTATTATTATTTAAAAACCTAAAATAAAATAATAAAAATTATATTTATATTGAATGATATCAAAAATAACATTATAATATGTTTATTTATGTACATACAAAAAATATTATTTTTGTTCATAAGAAAACCTAATCAGATAAACAACCATACTGAATTGTATAAAGCTATAACCATTATACAAGTTATATTTCTGTAATTTCTGTATTTTCTTCTCCTAATCCAGGTCCAAGAACAATGTTTATTATTTTATTAATTTATAAATATTCTAAATTACTTCTATTTTAACGACAATTAAAAATTAAGGAATGTATAATCTATAGAATCAAAATGCCGAGGACACACTAAAAAAACATCAAAGAAAAGTCAGTATGCCAAAAGATTGATTTACACTTAAATTTTAGATGTGAAAAATTATTGATTATTGTTACCTAAATTGACTCATAATTTCTTCCATACCTAGTTATTATTGAGAAATCATCTTTGTAAATCACTGGCTATTATTTTCTAAATAGTTAGGAATATCAAGTTGAAATTTGGGAGTATAAAATTCCACTGAAACACTCTTCACTGAAATTACAAGATTGGGGTGTGTTTTGAGAGTAAAACACAGAGGAAATAGAACTGTAATTGTAAATGTATGGCTCTGCTTCACACTATGCAACATATCCCCTGAATAATTTGGAGAGGAATATTTGCTCATAGGAAATAGAATTGTAATTGTAATTGAAGCCCAAGGAGGTTTGTATTGCTCTGATTCATACCATGCAACATAAAACAATCAAACTGATTGAATTAAGAAGAAAATGTAGAGCCAAGAAGGAAAATGGAATAATAAAATTGAGATGAATGGACTGGGTTTTTGCTTTGAGAGTAATGGAGGTTTCTTTAATTCAACTATTTTAATTCAAGAAACATAAAGTTAGTATCATTCAAGATGAAAGAAAACTAAAAAAACATAAACTTAGTATCATTCACCATGAAAACTACACAGAAATAACAGAAAGAAAGAAAAAAGAATGAAATCCAGAAAGAATTTAAAAACATTATCATCAGGTCAGTCCTGTTAAAAACTCTACTTCAATATAGGCAATCACTGTTGTAACACATATCACTTACAGAAAATAGAAAAACCCAAATCATACAAAACAGAAAAACTCAAATGAACCAGAGCCATCCACATCGAAATTCTTACCATTGGAATTGATGAAACAAACAGGATCTTCATCAGAGACAGAGCAGGGTTAAAGATCAAAAACTAAATAGAAAGGACAGAGCCAGAATAAATGCCAACAGAGAATAGAGCCAGAAAATCAAAATAAAACTAAAAATCCAAAAGGAATGGGATTGCCAGCGAACTAAGAAGAGAAAAAAAAAATTAAAGTACATAGTAGATTTAAGAGATTAATGAGATCCTAGAAATAACAAAAAAATAAGGATTTAAAAACATTAACATTAGGCCCGTACGGTTAAAAATACTAATTCAATATATAACACTAGTTATATATATCTTATCTCATCATATGTGAGACTAGCTATAACCTTACAGTAGTCCTCTTCAGTTGAGGACCCTCTGCTCAATCAGTCTGGTCCACATACAAGCTACTTACCTTACATCAATGATCCAGGGATTCTTCCGACTCTTGCATTATCTAAGTCTTCCATTATCTAATCCTTCTACTTCGCCTCCATATACCCGTTTTTCCGCTTCACACGTTTTGTACGCTCTAGGTTACTGGATAACTATCGCATAGATTCCAACCTCGCTTGGTAGATATGCCACATAGCATTTCGAAATCTGCTCGTGGAGATATGCCGCATAGTGGTAATAACGGAGGTTCATGTGTTGAACCCACAAACATTGAAGCATGAATCAACCCAGTGGACGTTGATTGTCGTCACAGCTCTCTTATTCCACAGGCCTATGACACAGCAGGTCGTCACGACACGACCACCTGTGGAATAAGAGAGCTCCCACCACATTGAACAGCCGTAGGGTGTCTTCGTTCTTTGGTGTTTTTGGGTTCAATACTCGAACTTCCTTTGTTACCTCTATGTGGCATATTTGAGTTTAAAATGTTATGTATCTACGAAGCCAGGTTCGAATTTCTCAGATAGTTACCCTGGAACCTAAGCGTACAAAACCTGTGAAACAGAAAAACCTAGAAAAGAGACAACAAGGTATATGGAGGCGAAAGGGAAGACATAGATATGCAAGAGTCACAAGAATCCCTATACCAAAATGATTCAGAAGAGGGTCCTCAACTAAAGAGGACTACTGTAAAGCTATAGCTATAGGATGATATATATATATAAATATTAAGGACCTAAGTTTCTATCAACGGTTTTCATTTTCGGGGTTTTTGGGATCCAAGATCCATATAAAATGAAGAGGAGTTAGAGATACAGCCTGGTGAGTTAGACGCTCCATGCAAATACCAGCCTGGGGAGTTAGAGGCTCCATGCTATGGATATGGAGAGTTTCATTTAAGAGGAGGCATCGAAAAGAAGTATTTAAATATTTGGGTCCCTAGCTGGAGGTTTAAAGGTTTAACATAGTTGATTGTTGCTATTAGTTGGACCTATGAAGTAATGTAAATGATTCTATTTTATATTATTTAATTAATGATCAAGTATGATTAACTATTAAGGAAATTAACGATTAAGGAACTGTTCATATTTTTATTAATAATTATTAATAACTTGTTAAGAGTTATAATTATAGTTTAGTTTAGTGTTTTTTTTTTACTAGATTGAATGGATTGATCTTTAATTTAAAAATAAGTGATAATAAAATTTATTGATTTTTAGAAAGTATTATAAAGGTTTTTATTTATTTTATCCAATGATTAGGTGTTTTTATTTTGGAATGGGGTTTTTAGAATTTTAGTTTAATTATGGATGATTATTAATTAGATGACTTTCAATGATATCCTCGAACATATTTTATAGTATTCACAAATAAAAGGTTAAGATTTATTTTAAAAGTAATTATTTCATTTTAATTAAATAAATTAATTTTAAAAAAGTAATATCAATATCAATTATGGTTTTATGGGTTTGATATTGTAGAATTGACGATTCTCTGATCCATCATAGTTATACGAAGAATTTTGGTGTAAATCACATATAGAAAGACCTTTGTCGATGCTTTTAGAACCAACTAGTGTGGTTCATGGTGATGACAAGTTGAAGAATCACATAGGAGCAAGTTAAATAGAACTCCAATGGCTAAAAAGATAAACCGCTAATTTTTTACTTAAGGCAGAGGTCAAATTTTCATGAATTAATTAATATTATTATTATTATTCTTATAATTCTTATTCTTATTA
>APFE031139531.1:88689-152621 GCA_000404065.3 Pinus taeda
ATATTAGCTAAGATTATACTTAATAATATCAATTAGGAAAAGAAAAATAGAAAACCAAACGGGAAGAATGACCTAGAATAAAAAAGAAGGAGAAGGACCCAAAGATCAAGGAGGAAAAGGAACAAAGGAGGCGAGGGGAGCGGAAGAAATGCTAAGATGAAAGGGAAGGGATCTAACATCTACTAATCTTCGAGTCGTCGTCTCTCTTGAGATTGTTAGGCCTTCTTTCAATTTCAATAGCTTCACTGAATTTACGATGATGGAAGTGAGCAACTTTGGCAACGACCTTGGCCTCCTCTATGGAGAACTGATGATTGGTCTTATCCACATGCTCTCTTAATGGTGAAGACTTGGTTCTCCCATGTCTCAGGTCAGCTGCATGTTCGCTAATTCTCTAAGGGATGGAGCGCCCTATTTCCCCGATATAGGGAGTCCCACAAGAACAAGGGATCAAATAAACACCTTCATGTCCTTAGGGTTAACGGGATATTTTACCGATCTGAGGGAATTACGAATGGTGTTGAGGGGCCTGAAGGTTGAGGGAATATCAAACCTCCTAAGGATCTGAGCAATCTTGTCCGTGGTTCCTTGGACATAGTGAAAATGGACACCTGGTCTGCGTTCCTTAGGTTCTTTCTTAATTAACGCATTTCTCGAGGCTTTAAGGAAAGCCTTCCGACCAAGGGGCCTACTATATCCATTCTCCACAAAGACATCAAGGAGATGGGATCTCTCCTTATCCAAGCTCTCATTATCCGAATTCCTAAGGGAACGAGTAGCGAGGGTGTTAAGAACACCCATCTTCTGAGCCAAGAAATGATGGGAATCGGATCTGTTTCTTCAACTTGTCGTGATGATGAACCACACTAGTTGGTTCGAAACGCGTCGACAATGGGTGTGATATTACTGAGTTATGGTAGTTCTTTATGTTATTATAATAAATAATTTTTACAAATTAAGAATGTCATAGTAAAGTGAGGTGAATATTGTTATAGATCAACGACTCACATTTATTTTAATTGTAATTGTGCCCCTTATATATTTTTAATTAAATATATTTTTTTCAAAAAAATGTCATGCAAACAAGAGTTATGGTTTCTTGTACATGTGGCATTACTAATCCATGACATTGACCTATGGTATTGTAACAAACCCCTATTCACAAATTAAAGGTTTACATCGTAAAGTGTTGGTCAATCCCCATGGTTAAGAATAATAATAATTTCAAATTGAGTTGTTTGTAGTTAGACTTTTCTGAAGCTTTTCTAGTGGGTTTTTCCTCTGTAATTTCTATAAAATCACACACGAATTTATTGAACTCACAAGCTTGATGGGTAATCTTTGCACATTCAAGAAACCACTTTAAATAACATAAATCAAGATTTCACGTCACATTTTTCTCATGGATTCCAAGACATGAAAATCCAAAAAATCCCTCTAAAGACAAGTCCATTTAAAATAAACTTATGATTTAGTTAATTTTTATAGTTGTTTTTATATTTAACAATGTAAAATTTATCATGAGAGATCCAGAGAAATAACAAAGAATAAGGATTTATCATGTAAAATTTCAATGAATGGTTTTTACGAATTAATTTTGACATGTGTTTCTTTTGGTTTCCATGTCATGTTACATAGATTTGAAATTTTTTCAACCCATTACATTGGAAAAGTTTCGTTTTCCTCATACCTATTCAATTTCCTAAATATTTTGAAATCTCTAACAGATATAAGGATGATGGTAATTCACAAACTTCTTTACACTTCCAAATATATTTGGGAATTATAAAAGGTGTAAATATATCCTAGATATTTAATAGACATGAGAAAATTTAATAGTTGAAATTGAAATAACTACATCGACTGCATGTAATTCATAGATGTATGGCTATTTGAATTCATGTCTCTCACTCTCCTAGTTGTATGGGTCTTTTCACTCTCTCTCTCTATAGTAGGAGAAACATTTGTAGAGAAGGAAATTTATATGAAGTTGATGAAATCATGTCCAAAGTACGAGGGAAGGTTCTTTCATTGTGGAGAGGAAGCTTCCTCTACACCTCCACACAACATAACCATACAACTTTCCTTACAAATGGCTTTCATTTATCTATTATGTTACCTATGCCTTATCTAACATACACCATTGATGAACGTGGAATTTGGCATTGATCCACCTACACTATTATTTCAAATATGGTTTCAATAATTTATTGGGTTAAAGATAATTTCACATTTTTTGAGCTGAAGCAAACCAAATGGAGAAATGCTATAGAGAAATTGGCCATACAAAGGAAGTTCAAAAAAATAAGTCGATGAATTTTATTTTAAATGATAAAATCACACACATATGGTTTCTTTGATAATTTTCACTTGTTATAATTCAATTGGATTTGGATTATACTTTAGACTCTCATTATCATTTTTATGTTTTCACACTAAAAATGTTTTATTTGACTATTTAATTTTATATGAAAAAAACTACAAGATTTGTCTCTTAATCATTTTGTCAATCAAGGTCAATTTGATTTTGTAATACTAAAAAATAAATTCCAACTAAGATGTTGGATAACAACATAGATAATTGAAAACCCTCTCTATTAACTTTTGAAAGTGAATGAAGAAATTATACCTATACTATAGATACTTTACTAGGTTTTGGTTTTAAAAGAGGAAGGAAGGTTTTGAGTTTGCTCGTTGCTACTACTTATTATTCATGTAGGAATAATATTACAATTTCAATGGCTTACACCACTAGATATGCTCTCCACGCCTAGTTGTAGTTATTGAATAGGAAATGGTATTTATAGAGGAGAATCTAAGTGTGTGGTCTTATTTGGAGAAAATTAAGACAATGTGTAACACCCCCACCCTACATTTACCCAATTTCACTGGTCTCTGAGGGTAAACATGAGATGAAAAGTTATAATGACATGAACCAACATCCAATCTTCACTTATGGAAGTGGGGCTGACTCTTACAACTAAAAAACATCCATCAAGGCTTACAAGACATTTAGGGTCCAAGAAACCACCAAATGTGACCAAACCCCAAGTTGAAGCTACTTTTCTCTGACTACATGCCCAATAACATGAACAAGCCTACAAGGGAGCAGTTATAGGGCTCTAACCACATGCATGACACTTCCTTCATGCGGCTATAGCCAAAACGTCTAGTTAAGATGGTGTTGTCTCGAAATCTAAGCGATAATTCCACGCCAACCTCCAGACCACTGCCAAGAACTTCGTGTAAGTTTTGTGGATGATAAATTAATTAAAAATGATGTTAATAACTTAAAAATTGAATAAAAATTTGTTAAAAATAGGTTGAACCATCATATTTATTCCATCAAACATATGGTGAACATATAAACTACAGGTCATGAATGTATATATGATGATATGACTCTGAAATTTATGTGAGAATTGACAAAAAGGTCTAATGACCTATCATAATAGTTGCAATGATACTTGTTATCCCATGTATTCATTAACCATCAAATACTTATCAAATATTGAATAAGACATAGCTACAGCACATTACCTATCCATGATTATAACCAACATATAATGAGATTATTAAGTAGGACAACACAATCATCATAATAAAAACTATAAGTGCTCATAAATTATAATAGGCTAACAACTCTTATTAAATGATGCAAAATCTAAGCAAGACATGGAATTCCACATACCGCTTGATCATGGATTGTGATGAACTGAATCTTTCTTTCAGCCAATCACCCTCATTCCATATTCCAATCATGAATTTGTAATCTAAAGACATAAACAACAAAGGCTTATCACAGATTAAACCACCTCCACCCTTATGCTACTGTGATCTATCCAAAACTAGTCAAGAGGTCACAAATCCCAAAACAAACTTGGATGTCTCAGAGTTTCTACACCATTACCTTGAGAAATTTTCTTGTCTCCACCCATATGTTGAGGGCTTCATGGAGATTAAACCTCCTTCAACCCTAACCCTTTTGAATTTTCCTACGACCATATCACGTACTTCCAAAAACTTCCAACAATTGAAACATCAAGAACAAAATAATCCCATTACACCATGGTTATCCATAAATGGTAAGGAAAGGCTGAAACTAGTGTCAAATCTGACAAAACCCATGCCAATGATAGCAAATTACTGAAATACACAAATGCATGTACCAAACATGTGATTTGTTACATGAAAAATCCTCCTATTGATGTTTCTTAATCCACCCTTCCTTGTTTTTTCCTTTTCTTTCCTTATCCTTATTTTTCTTTCCTTTCTCCAATTCTAGAGTGCTCCAAAAATTCTCTATGTGTGCAAAAGTATGAGAGAATAGAGATAGCTCCAAGAAAGAACTGATAAAAGTTGTGACGTAATCCTTAGAAGCCTTTTTATCATTGGGGCCTCTATTTTCAAAGCTTTCCTGTAGTTTCCATCAATTTTCCTCTCAAGAAAATATGTGACCCTTCATCTCCCTTTTCTCCTATTTTCCTTTATTTATATAAATAAATTCCAATTAACATCTCTTTTCCTTTTCCAATGCCTTTTTCAATTTACTTCGCCATAATAAACAAAAATTGACACCCACTAGGATGTTTATACCCAAAATTTAACTTGGAGTATGTGTCCCATGAACTTGGTCTTATTTTTCCTTTATTAAATTTATTACATGAAATTTTAACATGGGGCTCTTACAAAACACTCCCCCTTTGGGGAACACCATTGTCAATGTTCTATGAAACCTATGACCAACAAATTGTAGAGAACCAAAAAATACTACGTATGGAGCTTTATAACTTAGCTCAATGCAATATTCACAATAAAAACGTCTCCAAACCATGCCCAACATGATAAATATTACAATCATACCACTTATTGGAGCTTTATAACACCACTCATTATGGTGTTTGCAATAAAAATCATACATAGATATGTACATATACCAAAAATTGTTTTCCTCAACTAGAGAACAATGAAGGATATAAAGCTCTCATCTAATCAATCATCTCCCATCTAGCTTGATAGCACCTAAAGTGCTTTCGATACACTCTAAATTTCTCGATTTCTTAGTTCGAGAGCATGAGATGCTTCCACTATAATATGCACTAAGCTTCTAGGTATATTTTTCCTTCTAGTCCCACCTACAATATAGATGAGTAAATTACATGGTCAACATTCTTCACGTATCTTTTAAGCAATGAAGCATGGAAAACATCATGGACTTTCAATGTTAGTGATAGTGCAAGTTTGTAGGCCATTGGTCCAATCCTCTGAAGGATCTCAAAAGGCCTGCAATACTGAGATGCCAACTTGCAACATGACCCAATCCTCAAGGATCTCTTCTTGCACTTGATGCATAAGTACACATGCTCCCCAACCTGAAACTTATTAAATTCTATGTATTGATTTTCACAACTCTTTCTCCTATCCTGTGTGTCCTTTAGATTCTTCTTGATAACTTTCATTTCCTATTCCATCTCTATGAACATGTCTAGTCCAATCAAAAACCTATTCATTTTATCACTCTAGCTGATTGGATATTACATCTCCTTCAAAAAATAGCCTCAAATGGACTCATCCTCAATGAGTCATGATATCTAGGTTTTTATTCAAACTATACCACTAGCAGATACCCTTCCCACTTCCTCTACTATTGTATAACATACATTCTCAACATATCCTATAGAATATTTTTGACCCTCTCTATGTGCCCATTTATTTACAGATGATGGATTGTAATAAAATATAAATATACCCCTAGACTTGCAAAAAACTACTTCCAAATCCTGGGAGTGATCTCGACATCTCCGTCAAATACAATCTTCTTGGGAACATCGTGCAATATCACTATCTCCCTGGTGAAGACTTGAGCTACCTCAGTAGCTCAATTAGTAGACTTCACTGGAATGAAGTGAGCAACCTTTGTCAACCTTTCAACAACAACCATGATGGAATCATGTTTTCTAGATGTCTGTCGTAAACCTATGACTAAATTCATGGAAATGAACTCCCATTTACACTCCAGAATTGAAACCGGTTATAATAAAACACCTGGATTCTTGCACTCTAGTTTTACCTATTGACAATCCAAACACCTTGTGATGAAATCAATGACCTCTTTCGTTAGATTCAACCATTCGTAGAACTTCTTCCCACTGTCAAATTATTTTGATATCTCAGGTGACTTGAATATGACTTCACATGAAATTCATTCAACATAAACTTTTTTATCTCATTGTTGCCTAGTGCATAGATCCTATCCTAAAATATCACCAAACCATATGCCATGAGATAGTAATCAAAAACTTTATGACCTATACCGTATTTTTGTAACCTATACCTAAGCTATTGGTACCTTGTTATAGCTCCAAATCTCACTCTTATGGTTTGTGATGCTGCACTCATGGCCTAGGGCAACTCCTCCTTCCAGACCTGGTCCAAAATTTAAAAAACAGTGTTTCATCCCTTATACACGACATTTCCCTAAGTTAAATGCGTGTATACATGGGGAGGCATATACCCAACCCGCTTATATGTATCAAAACACTTAAAAAAATATAAAACTCCTTAATTTTGGGTGGAG
Organism: Pinus taeda; assembly: GCA_000404065.3. Classification (NCBI taxonomy): domain Eukaryota; kingdom Viridiplantae; phylum Streptophyta; class Pinopsida; order Pinales; family Pinaceae; genus Pinus; species Pinus taeda. The sequence continues at coordinate 95,267 of APFE031139531.1, forward strand.
ATCGGGGGTTTTACCTGTTGATCACGTGTTAGTGCCCATGGACCAACATTTCCTAACCAACTCCCAACTAAAAAAGTACTTTGGGAGAGGTGTAAAAAGACCTCAAAGGGAAGGCCTAAGGGAGGAGAGAAGAGAGAGAAGGGTTATTATACTCAGATTTTTCCCGTGACCAGGTCTGAAGACCCTTGTGCCTTTTGGACTTCCCCCATTTGTAAAGGAAACACTTGTATCCTTGTGTGTTGATGTTCATCCACTACTTATGACATCATGGAGTAAGTCATGGAAGGAGTTTGCTAAAGGCTTGAGGCTGGACGAATCCGGATGGAAGCTTTTCTTGGAGCCTGCGAATGGTGACTCAGGTGAAATTATCCCTTTTATGCATTTTATTTGTATATAATAAAAGAAACATGTCTTGGTTCCTGATATAAACCTTCTTTATGTTTATGATATTCATGTTGGAATTCATATGTGAATGGTTGTTTAAAGTTCATAACTAACTACCTTTCTTTATAACATGAAGATGGTTTCTTTATAATTTTTTGTCCATATGCTGTTGTGTTCTTTGGAATTGGTTGTTTTGCACAACAAAGGAGCAAAAGGAACTTGAATAAGTGTTTGGACCCTAAAGGACCTTCTCAGATGTAGGACCTAAGGTACGCCCCCTCTTACCATAGAATTTTCTTATAATAGCATAATGGCTGTGTGAATGTGTGTTTCTCTATATAGACAACTTTTACTCTGCTAGGGTTTCAACCCAAAATCCCTAGGGGACCATTTCCCTCAATAGAATTAGTGACTCCACTGGGGAAAACACTCTTGTTGTTCCTAGTTTGGGTGATTTCAAGCCAATCAAGGCTCAGTTGCGTGTTTTCTTGCTGTTGTTGTCTCGTCTGTTCTTGAATTCTAAGTTTTGCTAGTTTCTTCAGTTTTTTTTTTTTATTTTTCTTGAAATCTTTTATATACGCTGCTTTTCTTAGTTACAGAAGCGTATATATGCACGTTTCCTGAAGTTAATCCGCGTGTACGCAGGTTTCCTTAGGATCAGTCGCGTATACATGTAATATGTACATAAGTACATTCATGTATATCTTGCAATTTTCAAGATTTGTAAATCTCTTTGTCTCTGAAGGTTTGTCTGGTGGTTTGATTCAGTCTGAAATAGTCATTTTCCAGTATCAGTTGTTTATTTTACAGCAACGATCTTGTTCCAAATTCTCTCTGATTGTAAGGGGCATTGGTCTTGTTTTTGTTGTCGCAAGCGTCACCGTTTTTTGCAAAAGAACGCAAGATTTCTTACTGGAATCTTGGCTTCTCTGATTCATCAGGGCAGAAATATTGGTCTCAATCTTTGTGTTAAATATTTCTTTTGGTGACTTTTTGTTTTCTTGACAAAACCGCTTCTTGTGACCATCCACTTCTTTGTTTCATGAAAGTTGTTGATTGATACTTTCTTGAAATTTGTCTTTTTAATATTTTTGGTCTTTGTTGCCAAGGCTTTAACTGCTGCTTTTGATTGTTAAGAGCACCTTTAAACACATTCATGTTTGTTGAGTTTTCATCCATTGTGTGGTGTCAACTTGAAAAAGTGTTTGTTTCCTATTCTTCAATAACAAAGTTTCAGTCTTGTTGAGTGCATTTTTGAAAAGACTCTTTTGTTGTTGCTTTGAAGAAAACTTTTTGAAAAACTTCGTTTTTCTTTCTTGAACTTGGTTTTCATTTGGTTTCCTTTTAGTGAATGAAAGTGCTTTATGTTTGTCTTGAAACTTGTTTTTAGTGTTTAGACAAAATGAATGGTAGCATCTCATATTCCATCTAGACATTTTAAGTGGCAAAATAAAAATTGATAAGCAAGCAACTTTCATTTCTTGTTTTTAGAGTTGTTTTGAATCTTGCATCAACATATATTTGTTGCATTAGGATAGATTTGCATATCTTTTTAGGCATACATAGCTTTGTTAACTTTTGTGAGTGTGAAGCATGAATTAACGAAAAGAAAAGAAAATTTTGTTTTATTAGAAGTTCCTTTGAACCCTATATAAAGTGCTCTTCATCGAAAAACAAAAACAAGTGCATGTGCATGTAGTTAGGTTTTTATTAATTTCTTTTGCGTCAAAAACACGACTAGTTTCACTTCCATTATCGTGTGACTTAAAGAATGACCTATTTTAAAATCAAGCACTAACCAAAAATCACTAATTTTTTTTGTAAAGTTAGATACACCAACAAGTTTTAGGATTTTAGGGCCTTGGATTAGGTGAGTGGAGAGTTAACTCTCCAAGGGCATTTAAACATCAAACATAGGAGTCTGAATAGCGAGTGAAAATCCAATAGCGTTAGGAAGACCAAGAAAGCTCCAGATCTGGGAGTTAAGCACAAGGGTCTGTGAAGATAAGGAAGAGAGATACCCCCTCTCCTACTTGTCCGAACTTACATCACGACTTTTTCGCGTGGATTTTGCGATGAGTTGGTATCCATAGTTGCTAGTCCTAGGGATCTAGACAGGTGGCTAGAGAGGGGAATCCCGTGGCACCTGAGGTCGATGTTGCATCACTCTCGATAGTACTACTGGAGGGCACCCTTGCAAAGCTTGGGGGCTTGCACCAGTGCAGGCTGTTGTTAGGAGGTCAACGTAAATTCCTGTATTACCTTCGCTGATAGGACTGGGCCCTCATCATCCCAGAATATCTTCAGAAGGCCCCTTAATTCACTTTCTCGTATTTTGGTGTCCGGTCCTAATCACCCAGAGCGGAAATACTTGGAAGTCGTTTGACTGGATGTTATCTTTAGAGACTTTATAGTGTGTTCTCTGTGCTCTTAGTTGGCCTAGCTTTCAGTATTTTGAGTCTTTAGTTAGATCTTAACAAGAAATTCAAAGTGGCTGACCAATCACCTAGATGGTCTCGAAGACTTTGTGGTCTTTCACCACCAAGTTTAGAGCCTTCTCCTAGAAGGCGCAGAGGTAGTACTACTGGTGGGTTTCATCCCACAGCAGTTGACGCATTAGGGATTGGTCCTCCTCTCTGGGGCATTAGTATTCAAGCAAGGCCTGGCAATTCCGCGGAACAAGAGAGGAACACTCCAGTTCTTTCTCAAGTTCGCTTACAAGCGAAGAATAACATAGAGGTAGAAGAAATCTCTGAGTCATTAGCGGCTCTAAATTCTCCCCTACCGTCTATTCATCCAGACGTATTACAATACGTTGGGACTCCGATGCATAGACCGTTAAGTCTAGGTTATGCTACGCGCTTACCATCGATGACCACTACTAGAAGCATGGCTTCTACTACAAGTGCTACAACTATGCAGACTCCAACATCGGTACAAGGGGGAGGAATGATTTCCATTTCCTCTGCTTCTTTGTTTGGATCTTTTGCTAGCACATCTTTAGTTGGGTCTACCTCCATTCAGTCCACGAGTGGAAATTCCCAAACCAATGCTTTTGGTTCTGGATTCTTCCCATTTGGCACCAATTCCCAGGGTATTCCTTTAGTTCCTTTTGGTGCCGCCACGTCCATGATGAGTGGATCGGCTTCATTCCATGGTTTTCCTTTCGGAGGTGGTCATATACCACATTCTAAGCTAATGATAGGATCCATGATTTTTTCTTCTATAGGACAAAGCAACAATCCTTTCCAAGGTTGGACTAACCCTAGGGTTAGTGGCACCGGAACTGGGAATCTATTTTTCAGCCAACAAGGGAATAGGCCATATGCCATAATTAGTTCATTTCAAATTATTCCTCCCTTAGTTTTGACTTGGAATCCGTATCAGGGGTTATCAATTACTTATAATCCTTTAGGAGGAAACTTTGCTGGTTATGGAGGTTTTACAACCGGAGTTGGTTAAACTCTGAATTTTGCTAGATCACAAGGCTTGCCTTTTTGTTCAGCCAGTTCTACTAGTTACTTCGAGCAACCTGATTCCTTTAAAAATCTAGGTCAATCTTTTCAGAACTTTAGGAGTTCCGCCTAGTCTGGGTGGAATCCCCAAGGTCCTCCTAGGCTTCCGTTTCTGGCAACATTGAACTTGCCAGATCTCACTAAGTTAACAAATGATCCAATCAAGTACAATTCGGCTTGGCCTTCGGTCCCAACCAAACACCCTTCGGACATTCCAAAATTCGAAGGGAAGAGCGGTGAGGACCCAGGCGACCATGTAACCACATTCCATTTGTGGTGCTCATCTACCTCCCTCATCGATGACTCGATTAGGTTGAGACTTTTTCAGTTCACCTTGACTGGTAATGCGGCCAAATTGGTATATAGAGTTCCCAGGGGGCAGCTTTATATCTTTCGGTGACTTAGCCAATATTTTCTTTAATCATTTTCAGTTGCCTATCCATTATGATATTGGAACTAAACTACTGGCCACTTTTTGTCAGGATAAGGCAACTCACATTTCTGACCATATTCAGCAATGGAGATGGAGAAAGAGGCTCATTAAAGCCGAAATCCCTCTGGAGTACCGTCTCGAATGGTTTTTGAAATCTTTACAACCTGAGATCTCCAAGGATGCCTCCATGTCTGGAGTTTATTCTGAGGAGCAATCCATTTTTAGGGCCCAACAATTAGAATTGATCTACTCTCAGTCCGGGATCCTAGAAAAATACTTGCAGATGCTCCTGGGTCTAAGGTTGACATAGCTAAGTCGAAGCCAGGTCCTGAAGCGGACGGTATTATTGGGTCGGTAGACACGAATGCAGTGAAATTATTGAACCAATTGCAACAATTGTATTTACAAACTACTTCTAACAACCAAGTCACATCTTCTAACCCTCCGGCTTCCCAAACCTCTTCGATTAATGCTGTCCAATTTGATAACCCCAAAGGAAATCAAAATTCCAACAGGAAAAATAAAGGACGAGGTAAGAAAAAGAACCAGGATGGGAAGGCTGACGCAAATAAATCTGGAAATAATGTTGGTGGTGGTAGAAATGAGTCTAAAAAGAAAGTTAAGTTTCCATGCAATTTGTGCAATGGAGAACATTTAACTAATCTTTTCCCTAAGATTGAAGATGCTCAGTGCTTGTTAGGGCAGTAAGGGACTTTTAGTTCTCAAGCTGTGTTAACCAACCCTTTTCCCCAAGGGCAACAACTTCTTGCTGGCACGGTTTCAAACCCTAGAACCTCCGCAAGGGGCAACCAGGAAGGGGAAAAATCATCGAATGTTGTCATGGTGGGTTCTAACGTCCATGTGGCTAGTTGGTCACGTGATTATGGTGAAGTCAAAACTTCCAAGGACAAGACTGTTCCTGGAAATATCGACCTTCATATTGAGCGACCCCCTGTTGAGACTATACCACGGATACCGAAAGGTTTCACTAAACGTGCGACTATTAATCCTAATGCTAGGGCCACCAAGAATTACTCCATTGTTGAGGATCTGGCTCAGAGTTCGTGCGCGATGTCCGCTTTAGAGGTTCTCCAGTCGTGTCCAGCTCAGTGAAGTGCTTTACTTTCTGCGATTAGGCCAGTCGATCCAACTAACTCTTTAGTGCTCACTTTCGACATGTTAAATGTCAAAAAGATACTCCCTCATCATATGGCTTTCCAAATAACGTCTACATACCATAAAATTAACATTTTTCATACCATTATTGATGAAGGAGCTTCCACGTGCGTCATGTCGATGTCATGCTGGAAGGCTATTAGATCGCCTTCGGTTGTTCCTTCACCTACCGTCTTGACTGCATTCGATGGTCATTCTCATAAGCTGCATGGGATTATCCCGGCCTTTCCTATATGTGTTGGGGGCAAGGTCGTTAATAATGAAGTAGAAGTCATAGATGCTAACCTAGACTATAATCTCCTCTTAGGAAGGAATTGGGTATACGAAATGGATGTCGTTGTTTCGACTCTGTTTCGTGTCATTTGCTTTCCTCGCGAGGGGAAAATCATTAAGGTTGATCAATTGGATTATTTTCGAGTCGATCCTTAAGCAATCTGACTCTACTGTTCCTTTATTGGATAACCCTCATCCTCCTACTGAGAATTTAGGAGTAGGGATGTATTCCTCGTTCATGGGTACCTTTGATCTTCCCTCTCCTTTCACTAAAATCAATGTCGTTTCATCATCTAAGGAGTATCCTTAAGAAGAGTTCTTCCAAACTCGTTATTTTTCAGACGTTTGGACCTTGCCTTCACCTAAAACCATATTAGTTGAAGGACAAGTGAATGCAATGGCATTACTTATATATGTAGCTGAGCTCAGATATCAGTCAATCGTCAACTCTGCAGAAGACCATTCTACTCCTTTTTCCGAAGAGGAGTTAGATGGCGATGTGGCCGTGGCTTGGAGCCTTGATTCTACCTCTACCTTGGACTCCTTAGATTCAGTTTTACCTTTTGAAGAAGCAATCCTCGGAGCAATGATGGGTATACATTGACCTTGGGAAGATTTACACCTTCGTTCATACTTTCTACCTCCATTGTAGGAGGTAGAATCTAGATTCTCCAAGCTCTGTACTAGTGATGTTTGTACGGTGTCAAATCCTTTGGCTCCAGCACACATTCGTGTCGAAGGTAATATGTCGGTGATTTCAAAAGCAATACCTATAAACATCTCTAGGGACCCTAACATGATCGAGAATCTCTTCATTGCAATTGAGTGTTCCCCTGAAGAAATTCAATTTTATACCGACCTGTTCAAGGAATTTCGAGATGTATTTTCTTGGTCTTATGAAGAAATGTCTGGCATTGCCCCATCTATAGTTCAACATGAGATCAAGACCTATGACAATGCCAAACCAGTTTGTCAAAGGCTTCGGCCGGTTAACCGTAGGAAAGTAGCAACTATAAAAGCTGAAGTGGAGAAGTTGCTAAAGGCAGGTTTCATATACCCTGTTCCTCTTACTGATTGGGTTTGAAATCCAGTCCCTATTGATAAAAGGAAAGGAACAATCCGAGTATGCATCGATTTTAGGGACCTAAACAAGGCTTGTCCGAAAGATAATTACCCCATGCCATTCATTGATCAGATTATCGACGAGTGTGTGGGTAATGAGATCTTTTCCTTCATGGATAGTTTTTCTGGTTATAATCAAATTTCTATCCGTCCTAAAGATCAACATAAGACAACCTTTATATGTCCCAGGGGTACCTTTGCATATAGAAAGATGCCTTTTGGTCTTAAAAATGTTGGACCCACTTTTCAGCGGGCCATGTCATATGCTTTGCACGACATCAAACATGTCATCAAAGCACACTTGAATGATCTCTCTATTCATTCTCGAAAGAGAAGTGATCACCCTAGTCATCTTAAAATGGTTTTTGAGTGATGTCATTTTTATAAAATCCGGTTGAATCCCAACAAGTGCATTTTTGCAGTTACATCCGGTCGGTTGTTAGGGTTCATTGTGTCAAATGAAGGGATTCAGGTTGATCCCTTCAAGGTTGAGGCAATAGTTCAGTTGCCTCCCCCATCCTGAATTCGACAACTTCAAAGTCTTTAAGGGAACAACAATTTATTAAGACGGTTTATAGCGAACTATGCCTAGATCACTAAAGGGTTCATGTGTTTGCTATGGAAAGGAGTTCCATTTGTTTGGGATGACTTTGCACAACGATCGTTTGATGCTTTGAAAAGGCTAGTCTCTGCCCCGCTTTTGAGTCCACCAGATTATGGGAGAGACTTCCTTTTATATCTCGCCACAACAGAATCAACCATTGGTATGGTTCTCGTTCAAGAGGACGATGCTCTCACCGAGCATGTGATTTATTATTTGAGCCGAGGCTTAATAGGTCCTAAACTTTGCTATTCTCCGGTTGAGAAGGTGGCCTTGGCAGTTGTCCATGCTGTCCAGCGGCTCTGTCATTATATCCTGCTGTGCAATCCATTTCAATTTGTCCTCAATAGGCAAGTGATTGGGGGAAAATATAATAGATGGATAGTCATCTTGCAAGAATTTGATCTCGAGTTCTTGTCTGCCAAGTCTAAGAAATCCATGGTTTTCGCTGAGCTAATTTCTGAGCTGCCTTGTGCAGAGGATATTGTTTATGAGGAAAGTTTTCCTGACGAACATTTATTCCTCATCCTTTCACTTGACCCTTGGTATGGAGATATCATTGTCTATCTCCAGACTTTGAAGTTTCCCTCTACTTTCTCTAAGGATGAACATCGAAAATTATGACACCTGGTTAAAAATTATGTTATCATTGGTGATACCTTATACCGTCAAGGGGTTGATTCAATCCTTCGGCACTGTTTAAACTTAGACGAAGTAGAGTCAGTGCTAAATGACTCAGTGGAGCTTGTGGTGGTCATCTATCAGGGCTTGCTACAGCCCAATGCATCTTACGTGCCGGCTATTTTTGGCCTTCACTCTTTAAAGGCTGTGTGGAAGCGGTCAAACGTTGTCACCCCTGTCAAATCTTTACTCGCAAGATGCATGCTCATCCAGCTCCTTTTTTCCCACTATCACCATCGGTCCTTTTACTAAGTGGGATATTGATTTTACAACTTGTAATCCGCCTTTAGTGGTGAATCACAGGTACATTATCGTGGCTGTAGACTACTTTACGAAGTGGGCCGAGGCCATGCAAATTCTAAAAATAATAGTTACATGGTAGCATTTTTCCTTTTCAATCAGGTTATCTCAAGATTTGGTATCCCAAGAGAGATTGTCACTCATGGCCGTCATTTCCAGAATCAACTGATCTCTGAATTGGCTCTCAAATTGCGTTTCTGGTAGGAGCATTTGTCTCCTTATTATCCTCAGGCCAATGGATAGGTCGAGGTAGTCAATAAATCCCTTAAGACGATCCTCCAACAGAAAATCGACAAAAATCGGTCCAATTGGCACATTATGTTGTATTCGGCTCTTTGGGCATATTGGACCTACGTGAAGACTGCTACTGGTTTTACACCTTTTTAGTTGGTTTATGGGATGGAATCTGTCTTTCCGGTTGAATGTGAAATTCCATCTCTTAAGTTAGTTGTTGAACTCCTTCCAGAGACCTCGAGTCTTGAAGAGCGCCTCCTTCACTCGGAACAGCTCGATGAGCAGCGTCAAGATGCCGCCACGATGAATGAGGCTCATAAGAAAAGGTTAAAACAAAGTATGACAAATCTGTCTGTCCTCGAGTCTTTTCTGAAGGTGACCTTGTCTTGGTCTATGATGAAGATAAAGACACCTTGGGGGCAGGCAAGTTTAAGCCTATGTGGTACGGTCCTTTCATTATTAAATGAGTTTTAGAAAAAGGGTTGTATGAGTTAATCAATTTTGAGGGAAACAAGCTGGCGGAGCCCCGAAATGGGCTCTACCTAAAGAAGTACTTTGCTTAAGTAGGAGTTAGGCAATGATTCTTTGTACATTATGTATATTTGTACATATATGATCGAGATTTTTTGATATCAACACTTTTTGGTCTGATGTGGCAGGTGTTGATGGATGACTTGGTCTATTTTCGGTTCGCCGATGGTACTAGTCGACACACTCGAAATCTCGCTTCCGTAGCTTGGGCACCCTATTATCCAACTTGTCAATTGATGGTATCAAGAGCCGTATGTGTTGGTCCCGCTTCAAGTAATATGGCCGAGTATACCATCGTTAATAATTTATTATTCGAGGCAATTTCTCACGAGATCGACTCGTTGGTAGTTTATCTTGATTCTCAATTGATAGTGTCACAATTAAACAACATTTATGGGGTAAGGGATCCATGTTTATATCTCCAGTATTTAAGGGTGAGGTTGTTGCAAAGATCATTTTTTTATATTAATTATTTGCACATTCCAATATCTCATAATTAGTTAGCTGATTCTATTGCTAATCAAGCATTAGACTGGCACATCAATCATTCATCACAATAAAATCAAGCATCAAAAAGTCGAACTGTATATATATATATATATATCATAAAGCATCTCGAGTGTACATATGTTGTCTAAAAATATACAAAATCGGGACTCAAATGCCCATAATCATGTCTGGCATATCTGATGCCCTAGCTGAGGATGAGAGGCCAAGTAGGTAACTATCACATTAGCCACACGCCGAAAAATGCGAACCCAGTCACGTGGCATGCCAACCACATGACGCTGCATATCCTCAGGAAGATCCTCTATGGCAGCCATCGGTACTCGGTAGCTCAGTCTCGTCAAGTGTTGTTGGATGTTATTTAGAGTTCGTTCTATATCAACAGCTGTCTCTTCAGCTCCTTGGCCACGCCGTCCATGCCGCGGGAACCCATTTGGTCGTACCGGTCTAATATCTGAAACATGATCATCATATTAGTCACTTGAATCCCATCAAAAATATATTTCAAAATGCATCATTATATTTGAAAAATCCAAAAAATCATAAAATAAAAAATTCTTACCAATCTCGCCCCATGCTGTGTTCGGTGGTAATGCTAGATCAGGATCTCTCGGAAATCCATCCCAGCATAGGGGTAGTCATCTATGGCGATGATCTGTTGATCCCACGAGGTGAAGAAGTCATCGTTAAAGGTAGTCCTTGGGACCTCCCCACCATCGAGATGTTTCATCAGATCAGCCCACTGGCCCATGTGTGGATCTCGTGGGGTGCTATGGAAGCTGCTACCCTGGGGCGAAGTGCGAGAATCTTCTCGAAAAAGAAAGTACACAGGATAGTCCCATATCCAAAGTTTTTGGTCTGTCCCCTCTTGATAGAAGTGAGATATCTCTTCATGTTGGGCAGAAGAGGAGTACACCAGTCGAACACAGTAGTGAGACAGTCAACTGCCATTCTCATGGTTAGCCGTGATGCCTGATGCAGAGAGGATGATCCATTCACTCGAGCTATGGTGAAAAAGATTACCCTCAGTGATAAACTCGCCACATGTGTGATAGAAATTTGGCTCCCAACCTTCTTGGGATTTCTTAGGCAACATATCTGTACGTAGTCCTCTATTGTGAGACTGCTCTGTGTCCTGCCCCAGAATGTACTACCTCTCCCCTTCGGGAAAGGCCCGTGATGAAATAGATATCCTCCACTTCTACCCTGAGTGGCATCTGGTCAATTATAAAGGCTTCCTCCTCGTCGTCTCAATAATCATTGAGCATCTCAAGCAAACATGTGTTTGCTTTCATATTCGACAGTTTGAAGAATTTAAGAAAACCACATCCCCGTAGGGCATCCAAAGCTACAGGTTCATTCATGACTTCATTATCCACCACTGCATGCTCTCTTTCACACCAAGTGACTGCATTCTGAGAAAAAAATGATTTTCAACCATTAGTTTTTGTTTAAAATTGGTTCGCGACATATACGCATGTCCCTATGCACACAATCGTGTATAGGACCGCATGTACGTGGGTTTCATATTACCAACCCGCGTATACGCTGCAGAGAAATTTTGGGCAAAAAATTCAATGGTGAAACATTAGCTAAAAATATTAAAACCAGTCACAATCAATTGCAAGCTAAGTATAAGAGTTATCTGGAGGTTTTTGAATAATTTGAACGGTCAAATTTGGTATACGCGAAGTTTGCTCCTTTTTCTCCAAACCTTTGCTCTCAAACTCAAATGGTAAAAACGGTGAGTCCAAAATCCCTTTTATAAGTTTTGGAAATGCAAATTTTTTTCAAAATTTTATTTTGTTTGGCCTCATGTGACTTTTAACTTGGGAGCTTGGAATGTCGAGAATGGTTTGTTTTTCAGGACATTTTGGACGTTTTTTCGACAGTTTCGAGACGGTTCCATGACTGCTGACCTGTCATGGCAGGTGTCGTTTTCTCACTGGAATATAGTTTAGCAACACAATTTTTCCATTGCATTATGCATACTAGCCTTCATTCACCGATACATCTACGATAGTGTCGACCGCATCATGTTATGATTCGTAAGCCATCTTCACTCGTTGATTCTTGAAATCATGACACGATGGTAGAGCCATCCTTTACATCGGCATCATAGTTAGCACCTCACTGACATTTGTTGCCCATGTTTCTCTGATTTGAGTAGGCTCGCGAGTCCTCTATAGTCCCGCTATGACTTATGCGTCAAAGACTCATTCCTCTTAGCTTCTTCGCTTTGTTCTGGCCTTATAGCCTAGAGGCTCCTTTGTGTTGAGTTGTACTACTGCATTGCATGGTGACCACTTGCAACTTTTGGCCTAGAGCTGGCTTCGCTTGGACTCGTGTTTAAGCCAACTTTTGACCATGAAAAATGCAAAATCAACCTTGCATACCTTTGACTTCTACATCTTGACACACCTTCACCTGTGGAAGGAACGCACCTTTGAGTGTCACTGACTAGTTTTCACCTCCCTGCATTGAGCATAGGAATGTTCCATTTCGAGGAACTAGATCATCTGTTTCATTGACACTCATTCTTTCCACTATACCGTAGCATTCTTTTATTTATTTTTCAAGATTAACTAAAAAAGACAAAAAAATTAAATATTCCAAAAAAGAGCTGGAACAGGACAGTATTTCCATTTATTGTTGGCAGCTAGAGTCAGTCATATCACCCTTGAACAAAGCACTCAAAACAATGTCTCCTCCATTTTGGGCAGGATTTAGTTTGACTTAGGTATGCCTCAACCTTGTTATTGAGTCATTTCCCCCCCGATTGGTTATCTCTTCCAATCATATGGAAGGTTCGTTTGTGCCTCCTGCATGACGAACTTATACAGAGTCATCATATGCTACCACATAGTCACATTGAGTCGTACTTTTGTTCAAGGGAAGTTAGCCTGAGTCGGCCTATCTGCGGTGTCTCTTGACTGATTTTTCTATCAGCCATCCCTAGTTTTCAATGTCATGTCTATTATCACATCAGTTATATTGGTCCTTTACTTGTGCTGGTTTGAGAAGGTCTCCATTGACTTCTTGCTCACTGGTCTTTTCCTTATCGATGACAACATCTTGCTCTGAGGATAGGCTTAGAGCTGCACCCTGGCCCTATTTTCATTTTTGATAGGTCACCTTGTGCCTAGCATCGATCAATATCATGGGTCTTTGATTGAGTGGTTTCCCTTGTGTTCGACATCAGCTTACATTATCACACATTGCGATTCGTGCAGTACCTTGGTTTCCATTTGACCCTATTGGTGGATACCTCGCCTCTGTGTCAACTTTCATTATTGGTTGGTTCAGAGGGTTTCTGTTGTACGCTAGCCACATCTTGTGTACACCGGAAATGTACTTCGATTGGGTTACTACATCTCTTTCATCCGATTCCTTCCACATTATTGGCCTACTGGTTACACTCGCGCTTGATTGATGAAGGATGCCTTAATGCCTTCCTTCGAGCGGATCTTTCCCTATCGACTCCGACTCATTGGTCTGGGGCAAAGATCTAGAGTCCATTTGGTAGTACCTTGGGGTTTGCAGTCATTAGTGGCAAATCCTTCGCTATCGACAGTGGGAAACCATCATTGTCTCATGATCGATAGATTCTTATAGGTGTTCAACTCCAACTCATCTATTCACACTTGTTGGATTGTACTGGGTGCCTTGACGCTCATTATCATTATCAGTGAGTAGTCTCGCGTTTGTTAATGGTATACAGCAATGACCAGTAATCAAACAATTTCTCACATGGTCGACTTCAGATCATTTATTCCCATGTTGTAGAAATGTACCATGGCGGTCAGTGAAGACCTTAGGTTGTATCAGCATTCATTGATTCACTTGACAGTCGCTCCTGTTGTTGCTAGTTGATACCACTCCACCTTATATGTTGTAGTCAGTCATGGTGACATTCTATATGCTCGCACCTGAGTTTTCAGTGTAGTACCATCCTTTTCCATCATGTTCAGTCGATACCTTTTGGGATCAGTCTTTGATATCAGTGATTCGTTGTATTTTTCAGCATAATTGACAGTCTTATATGTGATATTCAGACATGTACTTGTTCGATCATGATCAAATGATCCATTATGTATTTTCCAGTCATTTATACTTCTATACTTAGTGGATACACTTGTATGTGATATGCGGACATGCTTTGCTTTCTTTGAGCATGGGTATGCCCGCCTCAGACAGTGTTTCTTTCTGATCTCCATTTGTGGCTTGGCAAGCTGAATTCTTGTGAAGTCCTCCTCAGTTTTTGGAAGATTTCATTTCCATGTACTTGCTTAATACATTTCGGCCATCATGTACCCCTTCTGACCTCATATATTAGGGGGCATCTATTATAGCTCGAAATCTCACTCTTATGGTTTGTGATGCTGCACTCATGGCCTAGGAAAACCCCTCGTTCCAGACTTGGTCAAAAATTTAAAAAACTTTGTTTTATCCCTTATACGCGACATTTCCCTGAGTTAAACGCATGTATATGTGGGTAGGCATATACCCAACTAGCGTATATGTATTAAAACACTTAAAAAAATATAAAACTCCTTAATTTCGGGCGAAGATCGTGGGTTTTACCTGCTGATCACCTATTAGTGCCCATGTCCCAACTGTTCCCAACCAACTCCCAACTAAAAAACTACTTTGGGAGAGGTATAAAAAGACCTCAAAGGGAAGGCCTAAGGGAGCAGACAAGAGAGAGAAAGGTTATTATACTGATATTTTTCCCCTGACCAGGTCTGAAGACCCTTATGCCTTCTACACTTCCCCCATTTGTATAGGAAACCCCTGTTTCCTTGTGTGTTGATGTTCATCCACTACTTACGACATCATGGAGTAAGTCATTGAAGGAGTTTGCTAAAGGCTTGATGCTGGAAGGATCCGGAAGGAAGCTTTGCTTGGAGCCTGTGAAAGGTGACTCAGGTGAAATTATCCCTTTTATGCATTTTATTTGTCTATAATAAAAGAAACACGTCTTGGTTCCTGATATAAACCTTCTTTATGTTTATGATATTCATGTTGGAATTCATATGTGAATGGTTGTTTAAAGTTCATAAGTAACTACCTTTCTTTATAACATGAAGATGGTTTCTTTATAAGTTTTTGTCCATATACTACTGTGTTCTTTGGAATTGGTTTTTTTGCCGGACAAAGGAGCAAAAGGAACTTGAAGAAGGGTTTGGACCCTAAAGGACCTTCTCAGAAATAGGACCTAAGGTATGCCCCCTCTTACCATAGAATTTGCTTATAATAGCATAATGGTTGTGTGAATGTGTGTTTCTCTATATAGACAACTTTCAGTCTGCTAGGGTTTCAACCCAAAAGCCCTAGGGGAACATTTCCCTCAACATACCTATCATCCTAATGTTTGGAAAGCAAGATTCACTCATGTAAATCTATCCCATATGAACTCATAGTTGTAATGTGATTTATCTGCACTATTTTGCTAAGAACATCTGCAACATTCTTCTCCTTACCCTTAATATAATTTATGTTGAAGTCAAACTCATTTAGAGTATCCAACCATATAGCTTGCTTATAATTCTTATTAGGTTGGCCAAATAAATATCTCAACCCATTGTGATCACTCATAAACACAAACCTCCTTCGGAGAGGACAATGCCTCCATATCTTCATTGCATGAATCATCTATGCGAGCTCAAGATCATAAGTCACATAGTTCTACTTATGCTAATTCAATTTCCTTGAATCTGAGCATACCATCTAACCCTATTGCATCGAGACTCCACCAAGCCCTCTCTTGTAAGTATATGTACAGACCATGAACTTTTTATTTGGATATGTAATCTTTAAAACTAGATTGTTTGTAAGAAACTCCTTCAACTACTCAAACTCGGTTACATGTTCCTATATCCATTCAAAAGTCTTTCCTTTCATATACAAATATGTAATATGATAGGTAATTTGAGATAATTTCTTGATGAAGCTCTTGCAATAACCTACTAACACAAAGAATGATCTCACCTCATCCATAGTCTTAGAAGTTTCCCATTCCATGATAGCTCTGATTTTTTCTGGATCCACTACTATGCCTTCCTTGGAAACAACATGTCCCATGTAATGAACCATTGTCTGAAAAGACTACACTTACTAAGCTTGGGATACAACTGATGTTGTCTCAATGGACTCAATATTTCTACTTGGTATTCTTCATTCTCTTCCTCATTCTTATAATATATCAAGATCATCAATGAATACTTTCAAAAGCTTGTCCAGATAAGGACAAAACACATTATTCATCAAACACACGAAAGTTGTTGGAGCATTAATCAAACCAAAAGGAACCACAAAAAACTCATAATTATCGTACTTTGTATGGAATGTGGTATTGTAAATGTCCT
Source organism: Pinus taeda (assembly GCA_000404065.3). NCBI lineage: Eukaryota > Viridiplantae > Streptophyta > Pinopsida > Pinales > Pinaceae > Pinus > Pinus taeda. The sequence continues at coordinate 111,392 of APFE031139531.1, forward strand.
CTTATTTGACACATACCTAATGATATCGTGATATCAAATCAATCTTCAAAAACACTACTCCTTTCAAATAATCTAACAAATCATCAATCGTCATTAACAAATATCTATTCTTGATCATTACCTGGTTCAACTACTTCAAATTAATTCATAACTTGAGATTGTTGTCCTTCTTCTTCACAAACAAGATGAGCTCACTCCAAGGTGATATGCTTGGCCTTATGTATCCCTTTTCAAGCATTTCCTTCAACTGCAACCTCATTTCAACTAACTCTAGAGTACTCATCTTGTAAGGTGCCTTTGATGTTGGTCTTTCTCCTACTACCAGCTCAATAGAGAAATCCACTTCCTTGTGAAGAGGAAACTTTGAAATATTTTATAGAAGGACATCTAAAACTACTGCAAAACTAGATACCTCTTCAAGACTTTTTCATCCTAAAAGTTCTTAACGTTTTCACTAGAAATATGCACTACGAACAATATACACCGTTCCCTCTAAATGTGATTTTCCTACATAGTTGTAACCATTCTTACTAATGTGGCCTTATTCTTTCCCTACAAGATATTCTTCTCTCCATCATCATCCAAACACTCAATAACCTTCTACTAACAATCTACCTTGGTCTTGTGAAGGTACAACCTATCCATAATCAAAATTATATTGTATGATCAAAATGGAAGCACATTTAGATGCATTGATGTAGACATATCTTTCATCTCAAATGCTCAAGCTCTCACCCAAATCATGAACACTTTTCTTAGTACCTATATCTAACCACACCAACCAAGACTCTTCATGCACTTATTTTGTCAAACCACACTTATACACTGGGTTAGGATTAACATGTTATGAAACCAGCTCACAAAAATATAGAGAAGATAGATCAATGCCTTACAATTCAGCCTCTTCGAGGGGGCATCCTCCTCTACATTACACAAATGAAAAATTCTTGGATGATACAAATGACTAAATGTCCCTTCTATATATATCAGTCTAAGGAGTCATAATATAACCAAGCCAACATAAAAGTAATCACATAAGGGCACAACAATAACAATAGTGGGTTTCTATGGGGCGCAATAATAACAATATGCAGACAATAGGGGCGCAATAATAACAATAAGGGATACAATGATAATAGTAATGGGGGAATCACTAATATTATAGGGACCTAACATGCCCCTCTCCTTTTGAAATGCGTTGTCCTCAATGGTCCAGTAGTTTTGGATGATTTTAAATAAAATTCTCATCCTCCCATGAGAAATATTCAGCGAATAAGTTCTTCCACTTTATGATATACTCTGAAATTGATTGATTTCATAACTGTCGAGTTCTTTTTTCTGTGACTGCTTCCGATTCCAATATGATTTTTCTTTCCTCTTCAAGTTTTGGTAATATTGTTTGAACTAGGATCTTGTCACATATAACCTTCTGTAAACATGAAACATGGAAAACTAGGTGTACTCAAGAAGTTGAAGGAAGCTCCAATTTGTATGCCATAGTACTAATATTTTGCAACACCTTATCGAGACCATAATACTTTGGTCATAATTTATTATCCTTCTTATCTTGATTGAGGGGCATTTGTTTATATGATTGTAGCTGTAGGAATACCCAGTTACCTACATCAAAACTTCTTTCACTGCGATGTTGATCTACTTGTTGTTTATTTCTATTCTGCACCAACGTGAGGTTATCCTTTAAGAGTTGGAGAACTTGTTGTTGATGGTCGATGTGATGTTCCATTGTTTGAACCTTAGAATTTTCTCTCAAATGTGATGTGATGGATGGTCGATGATATCCATAAAGTTCCATAAATGGGTTCATTTTTGCTGTGGTATGGAACGAAGTGTTATACCACCATTCAGCAAGAGGTAACCATTTGACCCATTGTGTCTCTTTATCAGATACAAGGCAACAAAGATATCCTTCCAAACATTTTTTTATTGTGTCATTTTTCCCATCAGATTGAGAATGATAAGATGAGCTATGAGCTAACTGAGTATCGGCACAAGAAAATAATTATGTCCAAAAATTTCCAGTGAAAATGGGATCTCTGTCATTTACAATAATCTTTGGGTTTCCCTGTAGCTTTCGAATTCTTTCCATAAATGCAGTAGAAATTGTACTGGATTTAAATGGATGTGATAATGCACACAAGTGTGCATACCTGTTGAGTATGTCAACTACCACCATGATGACACTCCCTCCTTTGGAATTCGGTAAACCTGTGATAAAATCCATTGAAACCTGCTCCAAATGTTGGCTTGGAATGGACAAAGATTTTAATAGACCTAAGGTATTAATTATTTCAACTTTATTTTCTTGGTAAACCAAAGTTTACACCACAAACTTTTGAATATCTGATTTAAGGCCATCCCAAAAGAGTTCTTCTTAACCCTGTGGTAAGTTTTTAAAAAAATTGAGTTCCCTCCTAAGGGAGAAGTGTGCAATTCCATAATAATCTTTTGTTTGAGTTGGGAATTCTTACATAGGTATAAGTGATCTTTGTACCATAACGAATCATTTTTCCAGCTAAATGTATTACATGTACTAGGATCTTGTTGTAACTTTTCAATGATTGCCTATACTTCTTCTTCATTCTTCCATTCATCCCTTGGTTCATTAATCTAATCTGGTTGGATAATAGAAATGGCACACAAAAATGCTTCCACATCCTCATCCTTTCTTGAGAGTGCATCTGCCACAACATTTTTCTTCCCTTTTTTGTAGATGATTTCAATGTGATAACCCAACAAATTTGTGACCCATTTTTGTTGCTCTTCAGAGGATAATATTTGTTCTAAAAAGTTTTTAATACTATTGTGCTCTGTTTTTACCTTGAAGTGTCTTCCCATTAGGTAGGGTCCCCATTTCCTGAGTGCATGTAGTATTGTCAACATTTCATTTTCATAAATAGCTTTTGTAAATACTTTCCTATGTTTGGATGACTTTCAAAAGAAATGGGTCTTTAATATTTCATTAAAACAACACGAATTCCATTTTCTGAAGCATCACATTCCACAATAAGGTTTTTTATGAAGTTTGACGTAGCTAAGATCTGTGCTTGGCACATCACCTCTTTAACATGTTCGAAGGCCTTCGTTGCTTCTAGATTCCATGAAAATGCATCTTCCTTCAATAATGTTGTTACAGCTGCTATTATTCTCCCATAATTCTTAACAAAATTGCAATAATACCCTATCAACCTAAGAAATATTTGCAGGTACTTTATGGATGTGGAGATTTTCGATTCCTTCATGTCTTTAATTTTTCTAGGGTCTACCTTAACACCTTCATGAGATACAATATGAACGAGATATTCCACCTCTTGTACTCCAAAGAAACATTCAGATATTTTTTGCATATAATTGTTTCTCCTCCAATAGTTTGAGCACCCTGTAAACATGTTAAACATAATCCTTCGAAGACTTGTTGTAGATTAGTATATCATCAGAAAATACTAACACAAATTTTCTAAAGAAGGGTTTGAAAATGGAATTTATCAAAAATTAAAATGTAGACGGTGCATTGGTAAGGCCAAAATACATGACCAAAACTTCTTAATGACGCTCACGAGTTCTAAATGTTACTTTCAGAATGTCTTCAGTCTTTCTAATTTGATGATATCCTGAACGAAGAGCCAACTTGATGAAGTAAATTGATCCATGCAATTGATCCAATAATTGATCAGTGACAAGAATGGGAAATTTGTATTTAATAGTAAGCTTGTTGAGTTCCCTATAATCCGGACACATATGCCATGATCCATCCTTCTTATGCACCAACACTATTGGAGTAGTGAGAGAAATTTAACTATGTTGAATTATACCAACCCCTAGCATTTATGCAACCATGCATTCAATTTCACAATTTTGAGCATGGGGATATATGTATTTCTTGATGTTTGGAGGAACACTTCTTGGAATAAAAAAAATACCATGATCATGATCAAGAATAAGTGGGAGGCCTTTGGGAGTCTCAAATACCTTGGAATGGTTGTCCAAGAGTTTTTGGAGATCTAGAGAAATAGATGATTTCAACATGGGAACCTCTAGTGAACATAATTGTGCAATTATGCCTCGCTGTTCCTTCTTTAAAAGCTTTGTCATGCTGTTAGAGTTTATTATCTTTCATGGTTTCCTTGCAATACCCATTAATTCAACTTCCTTTCCTTCCACACAAAATTTCATGAAAAGTTCTTGAAAATTAAAAGCTATTGTACCCAAGCATTTTAGCCATTGGGCTCCTACTACAACAACAACAGCAACCATTGGAATAGAAAGAATTGGGATATTCAATACATATTCTCCCATGGATAGCTTGATATTATGGCACTTTCTATAGCAATTTATGGTTCCTTCACTTGCAACCATCACTTGATACTCTGGTGCTAGATATATGAAGCAATTCAATTCCTTGGCTATCTTACAATGAATAAAATTATGGATACTTCCCAAATCAATCAATATGTTTACCTTCTTTTTCTTGATATGTACTTCTATCTTCATAGCTTGAGGAGTGGTAATTCCAGCCAATCCATAACAAGATATGATTGGATTCATTTCTTCTTTATCTAATGTTTGTTCCTGGAGTATATCCTCTTCTTTTGACATTTCTTGTTTCTTTTCTTCCTCCTATTCACAATCTATATAGAATAATTTCTTCTCAGCACACTTATGACAGTTAGTGTATTTGCTATCACAACTATAACAAAGCCATTTTTCTCTTTTTTCTTCCAATTATTGTTGTGTCAACCTTGTAGGTTGTGGAAGGCTAGGGGCAACAACACTTTCATCTTTATAGTTGTGAGAGGTAGGCTTCCTAGTTGCCATAATTTTTCTTTCCATTTTTTTTGCTAACCTAAATGCCTTCTCCAATGAATCAGGTTCCCAAAGGAAAACTTCATGTTTGATATTATCCCTTAATGTCCCTATGAACACATCAATCCTATGCTCCTCTGGAATATCTTTTACCCTTATATTCAATTTTCGGAAGTCCTCAATGTGCTCCATGATTGAAGCCTTTTGTTTGAGATTTATCAATTGGTTGAAAAAGGTGTCGCTTTTTGTATCCTCATAATGTGCTATCATTTCTTCCATAAAAATTTCCCAAGTGACAATTTGTTTACGAGAGCAAAGCCATCAATACCATACAAGCTGATTTGGTTCTAAATAAAAAGTTGCAATACGAACCTTTTGTGTGTTTTTCACGTTATGGAGATCGAAAAATTACTTCTATAATATCCATGTTCTGGAACCCTTGCCATCAAACTTCATCATATTGATTTTTAGAACATGGTGAGTCTTCAATCCAACATTAGAGTGTATGAAATCATGATTAATATTTCTTTTGTTCTAAACATGAGTTTCCTTTACTACGCTTTCACCATTAGTAACCATTTCTTATAGCAACTTATTCAAATTTATCTTCGATTATTCCATATTAGCGTCCATTCCATTAATCTTAGCATCCATGCCATTCATCTTAGCTTCCATGCCATTCATCTTGGTGTTAGTTACCTTTTGTGAGAGTGAAATTTGTTGTACTTGGTCTTGTAATTTTGATATATCATGTTGCATTTCTTCCTCTTCTTCATGAGTCTTTATAGAGCTTTCAGGTTGCTTACCAGGTGTTTCCATTTTCTTTCTCCGTGGCACCAGGTAATGCTAATAATTCTTTACTTTTACCTTTGAATTCCTTCAATCTAATTTTTCAAACCAATCTTATGAAAAATTTAAAAAAAGTTACACACCATTTTTTCACTTTTTAAGAGCTCTATATTGAATTTGTTGTATCTATCTAACTACGGCTCTTGAATATGTAAAATCCTGTCCTGTAGTATCCCTTTCAATCCTCTTTCTAACCCCACAAGTATGATAAAGATTAGATTCTCCAAGGAAGAGTTATGCCAAATATCCCATGGTGACCTGATTATACACAAGCTCAGTAGGCTGAACTTGCATAAAGTGCCACGTGTCATTGTTTCAACCTTAGTACCTGAAACTGATGTACAAGAAACTACAGGCTATCCTCCTTCTAAAACTTGTTATGGAATTTCAATATGATGCTCATAAAAAAAGTTTTGATGATTTTCCCCAAGTAACTTGTTTGGAATGTAATTTGGGAGTCTACAAAAACTCTAAATTCCTTAGATAATATCTTCAAAAAACATAGCGAGACAATCTTTTAAGTTCGGACTCAAAGTTCAGAACGATTTCAACTCAAATGGGTTTTTTTAAGATTTAGAAATGTCACAGAAACAAAGTTATAGTGAAAATGCCACGATAACCTATTTGGAGTAGTGAAACCCTAGAATCCAAAGCCCTGATACCAAATGTTATGAAACTAGCTCAAAAAAACATAGAAAAGATAGATGAACACCTTAGAATCCAACCTCTTCGAGGGGGAAACCTCCTTTAGATTACACAAATGAACAATTCTTGAATAATACAAATGACTAAACCTCCCTTATATATATAGGAGCCTAAGGGGTCACAATATAATCAAGCCGACATAATAGCAATAACATAAGGGCACAACAATAACAATAGTGGGTTTTTATGGGGCACACTAATAATAATATGGGGACAATAGGGGAACAATAACAACAATAATTACAATAGTAATGGGGGAATCGCTAGTATTATAGGGACCTTACATAACATAACTATAATTAGATCCACATTCAATGAAAATGGAAACAACTGTACCTTCCTTCTCAGTAATGGATGCCTAGTGATCCACCTACTTGTTATGAAATGTTGCATTCATCCAAGGAATTCTCTAGTCAACATCCCCAACAGTCAACACCTATTCAACACTAAGATATGAGGTTTTCCATACTGATATAACATACAATCCTTCTTGTGATAATCCAGTTTCCACATATCCAACACTGCAATGGTTCTCTTCTGCTACCCTTATTTTGTTTCTCTGGGAGTTGAGGTCCATGTCCTTTTTGCACCACACTAAAATTATTGTAAGGAGAAGCATTTTCCTTCTCACCTGCAACCTAAGGTCTTCCCCACTTCACTAGCCACTTTCCTTTAGTGTTATCATTCCCCCTCAAACCATTCTTAGAATTGGACTTACACTTTGATTTCTCATAATAATGCTTCAACTTTCCAATAACTTATTTTAGCAACCAAGGTTCATGATACTCAACCGAGTCATTGAATTTTATTAGTAGTCTAGTAATGAACCTTTGATATAATAGCCTTCTGCTAAAAGTTAATGTAATAAAGTTAATAAAGGAAAAATAATTCCAAGGTCACGGGAAACATATTCGAAGTTGAATATGGGGAAAAACATACTAGTAGGTGTTAATTTGGTTTATGATGGCTAAGGGAAATCAAAAAAGCCAATGGAAAAGGAATGGAAAAGGAAAAGAGGAATTAATTGCCATTTTATTTATATAAATAATGGAAAATATGAGAAAAGGAAGGTGAAAGGTCATAGGTCACATGTGAGTAGGAAATGTAGGTTTTAACCCCATACAGAAATTACCTGCATACGAATTCTAAATTACAGGAAAAATAAAAATGCGAGAGCATAACACATAAAACACCTATACACAGAGATTTCCCACTGGATCCCAAAATCGGGACTACCAGCTTCATTTTTCATTATGTTCCTTTCAATGTTACAATTCATATTTATACATGTCGAAGCATCCAATACCATGGACTAAAAACCATCGTGTCCAAAACCATGGACCGAAAACCATTGCGTCCGAAAAACATGCACGAAAACCATGCACAGAACCATAGGTGGGTCCGCCCAACCTAACATAGGGTCCAAAACCAAAATTTTCTGGGGCACTGCCGCGGACCCCATAAAGTGTGGTTACGTGTACCCCTCAAACCCCCTGTTAACTATGTGGAACGAATATAACACAACCCAACAATCTCCCACTTGTTGTTTTCTTTCCACAGTGGGCCACAGGAGAGCTTAGCCATTTTTCCAGCCCTGAAACACCCATTGTTTCTCTACACCAAGAGAACTTCTCAGAGCTAACAGATTTTGTCAATGCATCTACAATATTCTTCAAAGTGTCCACCTTTACCAGCAACACCTTTTTGTCTTCTATCATATCCCTCACAAAGTGATACTGAACATCAATGTGCTTTGTCTTTGAATGATAAGCAGGGTTCTTTCCCAAGAAAATTGCACTTTGGCTGTCACAGTCTATCCTTATAGCTCCCTGTACTAACCCCATACTTGAACACAATCTCTGCAACCAAACTGCTTCCTCGCTTGCATGAGTGGCTGCCATGTATTCTGCCTCTGTAGTTGATAGTGCCACTACAGATTGTTTCTTACTCATCCAACTGACTGCACCTCCAAATAGGTTAAACACATACCCACTGTAGATCTTCTCTGATCCAGATCTCCAGCCCAGTCTGCATCAACAAAGCCACAGATATCCAACACTCTGTCCAATCCTGCTCTTCCTTGGTAGCACAAACCATAATCACTAGTGCCACGCAAATACCTGAAAACCCGCTTCACTGTTGTCCAGTGCTCCTTCCCTGCTTTTGACATAAACCTGCTCAATACTCCCACTGCATGTGCAATGTCTAGTCTAGTACAGACCATGGCTTACATCAAGCTACCGACTGCACTTGCATATGGAACACGGGACATGTCCTCTTCCTCTTCTTGTGTCTTGGGACACTGTTCAGCAGATAACCTCACACCTACAGGAATAGGAACCTTCACCGGTTTTCTATCCTGCATATTAAACCTCTGCAATATTGTCTCGACATACTTCCTCTGGTTTAACCAGAGCTTCCTCTTTGCCCGATCTCTTTTAATTTCCATGCCCAAAATATAGTTTGCAACACCGAGATATTTCATGTCGAATTTGGAGGACAATTGGGTCTTCAAATCCTGGATAATTTCTTTGTCATTTCCAACCAACAACATATCATCCACATACAAGACCAGATAAATAACACGGTCACCAATTAATTTAAAATACACACAATGATCAGCTTTGCTTCTGGTGAAGCCAAGTCCCCGTATAAATGTATCAAATTTCTGATACCACATCCTTGGAGACTGTTTTAACCCATACAGAGACTTCTTTAACTTGCATAACAGTTCTTTCTTACCCTTCACCGCCAAGCCTTCAGGTTGCTTCATGTAGATTTCCTCTTCCAAATCCTCGTGAAGAAATGATGTCTTCACATCCATCTGTTCTACCTCAAAATCAAAAGAAGCAGCAACAGATAAAAGTAATATAATAGAATTTACCTTGGAAACAGGAGAAAAAATATCACCAAAATCAATTCCCGGCACCTGGGAATAACCTTTTGTTGCCAATGGGTTTCCTTCTAGCTAGCAACTCCACCAGATCCCAAGCTGCATTTTTGTGCAAAGATGCCATTTCATCAAACATGGCCTCTTTCCAGAGTTTTCCAGCCTCTGAATCCACTGCTTCCTTCATAGTTCTACGATCATCATCAGTGACAGACAAAGCAAAATTTGAAGAGAAAGCAGATGGACTGTACCTTTCTGGCTGCCTTCTTTCTCGAACTGATCTTCTCATAGCCGGAGATTGTGGCTCTTCATCTTCTGATTCCTCCTCTGCTACAGAGTCTGATTCTTCCTCCTTTAGTTCAAACTCTATCTTCACAGGTTCCTTTGGTTGGACTTCATGTTTGATAACATCTTTCACCTCTCTAAACACCACATCTTTACTGTACACAACCTTCCATGTGACTGGGTTCCAAAGCTTATAACCCGTTAAACCATCGTTATACCCAATAAAGATGCACTTTTAAAATTTACTATCCAACTTGGTTCGTTTCTCCTTTGGAACATGTACATATGCATCACATCCAAATACCCTCAGATGTGAGAGAGAGGGTTTCTTACCAGCCCATACTTCTTGTGGAGTCTTATCCTCCAACGCTGATGAAGGTGACTTTTTGACGAAGTAACATGCAGTATCCACCACCTCTACCCAGAATTCCTGTCCTAACCCGGCGCCACTGAGCATGCTTCTTGCCCTTTCCATCAATGTCTTGTTCATTCTTTCTGTGACTCCATTTTTCTGAGGTGTATATGGAGTAGTCTCCTGCCATGCTATACCACACTTCTTACAAAATTCTTTAAATTCCTTGCTGTAGAATTCTCCACCATTATCTATCTTCAGTGCCTTTATCTTCTTCTCTATCTGATTTTCCACCAGAGCCTTAAATTCTTTAAACTTATCAAAGACTTCAGATTTCTCCTTAAGGAAATATATCCATATATTCCCTGAGAAGTCATCTATAAATGATACATAGTACACACACTTACCCAATGATGGAACCTTCATAGGTCCAAACACATCACTGTGCACAAGCTCTAATATCTGTTTCGTCCTCTTACCATCAGAGGGGAAGCTCACCCGATTCTGCTTCCCATATACACAATTTTCACAGGAATCAAAATCCAGAGAGCTATTACTCATACCTTCTACCATACCTTTAGCATGAGGTATTCGAAGGCCCTTATCTCCAATATTTCCAAGCCTTTGATGCTACAACATGGTCTTCTCTCCAGAGACCACTAGATTTTCTGCTCCATTTTTAGGAACCATAGAACTATTTCACCCGTCAACAACAGTGATACCTTGCAGCTTGTACAGAGTTCCAATCCGAACTCCCCGCATCAATACCAGTGCTCCTCGAACCATCTTGTAGGTATCCTTCTCGAACACTGTCTTTACACCTGCATCATCCAACTTGCTTGCAGAAATCATATTTCTGGCCAACGCATGAATATGCAGAACACCCGGAAGGATTCTAACCCTTCCACCTTGCAACTTCAACTTTACTTTTCCACGACCAATGATTTTAGCCTTCCTATCATCTCCTAAGAAGACATCACCACCATCGTATTTCTCATACTCGCAGAACCACTCTCTATGGGGAGTGAAGTGAAGGGATGCACCTGAGTCAATAAACCATGCCTCATGATCTACATGTGTACTTGAAGAAGCCAAGTACACATCCCCACCTTCATCTGAGGTGGTTTTTGCCTCTGCATAAGGAGCATCATCAGATCCCTTTCCTTTATCATGAGCTTTAGATTTACACTCCCTTCTGAAGTACCATTCCTTTCCGCATTTCCAGCACACCACCTTTGTAGGTTTTCCTGGAGATTTAGATCTCCCTCTAGATTTAGATCTCCCACTCGATAACTTATTTTTGTTTCTATTTTGGGACCGTCCTCGTACAGACAAGGCATCACCATTCTGGTTGTCCATATTTTTCTATCTCATCTCCTTCGTCAGCAAGGCTGAGACTATTTCATCAAACTACAAAGCAGTTGCATTGCTACCTATTGCAATAACCATACTATCCCACAAATTGGGTAGAGAACACAACAAACAGATGCACTTATCTTCATCTGAAATTTTAATATCAATAGATGATAACTAAATTACCACAATATTAAACGCATTCAGATACTCTGTCACTGAGTCTCCATCTTTCATCCTCAGGTTATACAGCTTTTTACGCAGGAATAGTTTATTCACCAAAGACTTAGATTGGTACAAAGTCCCCAACTTGTCCCAAAAATCCTTTGTTTTAGTTTCCCCTGATACATTCATCAATACTGAATTTGAGACACTCTCGTTCTGCCATTCTTCATCGGTCACTCCCGTTGGTTTAGTTCTTAGATCTACCACGATCCACTGATCTTTATCCAACAACAGATCCTTCATCTTGAGTTTCCACAACTCAAAACTCTGACCATTGAACTTCTCAATCTCTATCTTTCCATTGCTCACCATCTTCTTTCACCACCAAAATCGATCTCGCAGATCTCCCACTGAACAGGTCTACCACAGGCCCGAGCGAAACCCCCCAGCACAAAGGCGTCCTGAAGCCAAAAAGCTCTGATACAAATGTAGGTTTTAACCCATAAGAAATACTTGCCACAATCTAAATCAAAGAAAATAAAATGTGAGATCATAAAAATAAATACATAAACAAATATTCCACTAGATCAAAAACTGGGGACTACAGCTTGATTTTCATTATGATTCTTTCAATGTTACAATACATTTTATACAGCCAAGTATCCAATACATGACGAAACCATTGGTCCAAAACCATGGAACGAAAACCATCGCGTCCAAAAAACATGTGCGAAAATCATGCACAAAACCATAGGTGGGTCCGCCCAACCTAACATAGGGTCCAAAACCAAAATTTTCTAGGGCGCTGCCCCGGACCCCATAAAGTGGGGTTACAGGTACCCCTCAAACCCCCTGTTAACTATGTGGAAAGAATATAACACAACCCAACAGGAAATTGAATGTCAAATAGATGAAATTGAAGAAAATAGAGGCCTTAGTCATACAAAGGCTTGTGATAATCAATTCATGGTTTTTGTCAGTTGATACTTTTGTCAATTTTAGTTTAGAGATATTTTCCTTTTCTCTCTCTCATCTCTTGCACACTTAGGGCATTCTTGGATCACTCATACATTGGAGAAAAGATAGCAAAGGAAGTAAGAAAAAGCAAAGGAAAGAAAATATCAAGCAAGGAAGAGTTGGATTAAGAGGCTATAGTGGGATTACTTGTAGGTATGAAGTTTCATGTATGATTTTCTTTCTAGTTTTGACATGCATGGTACATGCATGTGTGTATTTGGTTCTCTTTCTCTCACTAGCATGGTATTTTTGAGGTGTGACAATGATTTCAACCTTACCTTTCCATTTTGAGATAGCCATGGTGTGAGGAGATTCTTTCATTTGGTTGAGTTAGATTGTGCCATGGTTTTGGAACTTGATGAGGTGGTCTCAAGAAAATTCAAAAGGGCCTAGGAATCCCTCGACCATTAATGGTGGGATACATAATAAATATTGAGGGTGGAGAGGGAAATTTTGCTCAAGGTATTGAGTGAAGAAATATAGATAACTACATGCCTTTTTAGGACCTAGTGATCCCTTGATCAGTTTTGGCAGGATTGCAGTCAAGCTTGGTAATGTATGTTTATCGTTTGGCCTAGGAATCTCTTGACCAATTATGGAACAGTATATGGTAAATATCCGCTATATAGATGAGGGTTTTAGTCCTAGAAATCCCTTGAATGATAATGGCCAGATATATTGTAAACTCTAAGGAAGCCTTAGTTGGCTTTATTATGAGTCCCACATTCATGTTTGGAATATGGCATGAGGGTGATTACATGAAAGAAATATTTGCTTCAACCCAATATATGGTCCTGTGGTACGTGGAAGTCCACAACTTTGTTGGATTTTGCATATGTTAATAAGAGATCATTTTCCTCTTGTATTTCATGAGTAATTATACTTGTTATTATGTGGCTTTGATGGTTGATCTATCATGGTTATTATTATCATTATATCCTAGTTATAAGCATGGTTTCATAATAGGTTCTAGCTCTGTCTCTCTATATGTTTGATTTGTTGATGAAATGTTAATGAATTCATGAGCTAAAAAATGTTATTGCGACGATTATGAGAGGGCATTAGAACTTATTGGTGACTCTCATATAACTTTCAAACCCTTATATTTAGATATACATTTATGACCAAAAGATTACATGTTCATCATGTGCTTGAAAAAATGTTTGTCATGGTTGGAATGGGTCCAGTTAAGCCCTTGATCAAGATTTCATTAAAGGATTTTTTTTTTTGTGTGTTAGTTATCATTTCTAATAGTTTCACTAAGTTTTTGGCAGTGGTCTAGAAACTAGCCGTGAAAAAAGTACCTTAGGTATCACAGTCACAACCATAGAATTTGGTGAAAATGATTATAGTTTCTCCCTTGTAGGCTTATGCATGCATCTGGAGACCTACAATCAAATGGATGTATGCTTATGAATGACACAAACAATCAAGGTCCGTGAAAAAGTAATCTAGGTCAGTGTTTGGGCACGTCGAGTGGTTGTTTAGCTCATGTGGTGTATTGTAGCTCCTAAGGAAGTTTAGTAAAGTTTTAGTTTATTGATTCAACTTACTTAACTATACCTAGGAGTTTGAGTCATGTCATAGTAGCTATCATCTCATGTTTACCTTGGCAGGTGGGTGAAAATGGATTTATCTAGGAGGGGTGGTTACAAGGTACTATCAAAGCTCGTGGATTCATCAAATGGGTTGGATGGGCGGAATCTCTTTGCCATTCATGCATATTAGTTTTATATGTGATTTTTATACATTAATTGTGATATTCATTGTTTTAGTTTATGTCGTCATGATGTTGTTTTTATTTTATGATTCTGTTGTGTTCGCTGAGACAGAACAGGAGAAGCATATTATCAAAGTGCAATTACAGCACTAGACCTCAGGGTAAGATCATATCATCATACATGTATGTTTTTATGTTTGTTATAGAAGTATGAGATTTAATGGTTATTATATGAATTATGGATATGTATGTGCATGTCATCCTATTGTTGTTATGGTTACATGCATGATAAATGTTAGTTGTTTAGTGTGGTGATATGCACATGCATTAGATAGTCATGTACGATAATTAACTTATTGTTGTATGCATTGTGGTCATAACATGATGATTATGGTTATTACCTTTAAGATATTGATATTATGTAGCATTCAAATCTGGATCAGCCTTTGCAAATGGTTAGGGTTGTGACATTCAAGTATCAGTCAATATAATTGTTGTATTTTGTCATACTAATTTGTATTGACTTGTGTAGATGTGATAGCCTCCTCTAATATATAATGAGGTATGAGTTTGATTACATCATCTTTTTTGTTTATCTAACATGGTATGTTTATAGATTGTTTGAGTGATTGCATGGTATGAGTATGTGTCTATAATATTTCATGAAGAAATGATCTTGTTTTAGGATGGTTGTATTAACACATTATGTATTTAGATAGTTGATATGTACTTGAATGTAAGTGGGTGCTAGCTGTAGTAGTATGAGTAATGACTATGAGTTGATTATGACATAGTTATTAGTGTTGGTAAAGTTTGATTTCAAATTAATATACATGATGCCTTAATCTTTGGAACATGTGATTGACATGTGTGAATAGTTGCAAGGCAACATTCTTGGTATTAGCATGAAAAGATAACAATTCATTGGTTTATATAACTAATAGCTATGTGATGTGATAGCATATAATACGATTCAATTATAGTAATGAAAAGCTAAAAAAAACAATTGGGAGTGAATTCATTTGACTATATTCAAAAACTACAATACCAAATGAATGAGTTATTTGCCTACAAGAAATATTCTTAACCTTTATTTCATTTGACATTATCTGGATATGCGTTAGATTCATGAAAATGTATTTGACAGGTATATCAACTAGTTTCTAGTTATAGTTGGATTCATTAAGGGAAATGGGTTCCTTTGGGAGATGGCATGGATGTGTTCAGTTACAATGGAATGTGCTTGGCACAACAAGGTAAGATAACTAATATATTGTATATTTATTTATACACTAACAATTATGTGTTTATGACACTATGATGCATGGATAGAATGGAAAATAAGATACCATGAAACCTTGAAGAAGGCTCAGGTTGAGCTTTCCATTGGAAGCATTAGGAACCCATCGGGATTTATTCATGGCGTTTGTTGTTAGTTTTGTTCATTCTTGCTATTGTGATGTATTTGCACTTGATTTGAGATTGTGTTTATGTCTAGTGTATGGAAATACCACTTTGTCTTTTATGTCGTACTGCTCTTGTTTTTTCCATGGTTTTCTTCTTGCATGTTTCTTGTTCTTTCCGTTTATGTTTTCAGGGTATTGGGAATTTGTTGAGGAAGGAGGAAAGTTAATGGAGCTCAGTGAGAGTTGAATGGGATGAAAAAACTAATGTAAGGCTTAGATGAAGTTGATGCACGTATAAGGGGAACTGAAGGCAAGAATATGACAATAAAGTGGGTTGGTTGGTTCCACTGGGATAAATGGATGGTGGAAGGACAATCATGAGAAAGGTAACATGAAACGTAGAATAAATGGGCTTAAAGTAGCACGGGCCTTGGAAAAGTTGGAAACTAGTGTTCTCAATGTTATGCATGTTGTGCATGGATTAAGGGAGGTCTCTTAACCCTAACCTTAGGATATCTGCTAATTAAGTTGTAGTCATTATTATTTTGATGATTTCATGTACATATATGTATGTCGTTATCTCATAGGGACGTAAGGGGTCATGATTGTTTTATGCTAACGTTGACATGTATACATATGTATGCATGATGTTATCTAATAGGGTCACTAGGGATCATGATTGTCTTACCCTAATGTTTATATATATGTATGTATGTTGTTGTCTAAGAGGGTCTTGAGGGATCATTCTAGTGATTGAAGGATTACTTTTGCAGATGAATGATCTGAAGAGGTTCCTGATTTATGAGGAATTGAGTGGAAAAGTATCTGTGATAGATCTATGAGTTCAGTATCATGGGGATATGAATTAATAATGTGTGATTATACTATGTCTATGTTTATGCTATGGAAGGTAATGCAGAGGAATATATAAGTGGAATGAAAGTAGTGTAATCTGCAACATGTTGGGACAAGAATGGAAAATGGAAAGACACCTAAGGAAATGTTTCATGGTAGAGGAAATGTTGTCTTTGCATGTGTAGTATTATTATTGTATATATGTTGTACATTGTGTATATGTGATGTTATCTACATAGGGTGTTGTGTACATGTTGTATAGTGGTTCTATGTACATATGGTGTTGTGTATGTGTTGGACATGTGGTGTCATGGGCATGTTGGACATGTGATTCTGTGTACATATGGTGTTCTGCACATTATGTATATGTGGTGTTCTGTACATTTGATGTTATGTACATGTTTCATATGTGGTGTTGCATATATATGGTGCAATGTACATGTTGTATATACAGTGTTGTGTACATATGGTGTTGGATGCATGTTTTACATGTGGTGCTATGTACACATGGTGCTATGTACACGTGGTGTTGTGTGAATGATTGCACATACGATTCTATGTGCATGTCGTTCTATGTATATGTTGCATACATGTTGTATATAGGCTTTTTTGTGCATGTGTTGTTGTGTACACGTTGTGTAGGGGGTGTTGTGTACACATTATGTAGGTGGTGATGTGTACATTTGGTGTTGTTTATATGTTGTGCAGGTGGTGCCGTGTACATATGATGTGTACACATTGTGCATGTGGTGATGTGTACATATGGTGTTATGTACATGTTACATATGCAATGTTTTGTACATATAGTACAATGTACATGTTGTAGATACAACTTTATGTACATATGGTGTTGTGTGCATGTTGTACATGGGGTGTTGTGTGTAGGTGGTGTTGTGTATACATTTTTCATGTTGTGTTGTGTACATGTGGTATTGTGTACACATTGTGTAGGTCGTATTGTGTACACCTTATGTAGGTGGCACCTGTTATAGACATATTTGGGCACTACCACCCCAATCATATATGTCGATAAACCAAGGGATCTTTAACCCCTAAAAGTGTTGTTTCATACCTAAAAGATCATGGTCAACTGATTACATCATTTTTGAGAAGTTCCAACTAAAAAACCACTCAGACTTGGCCAAAACTGGACCATAGTGACTGCTCGTTGGTCAAAGTTTGATGCATACTAACTCTTACATTGGCGAGGTTTGATGCATACTGAAGAGGCTTTCTGTGGGGCGCAACGAGCGAGAGTAGACAAATGTCTAAGGCAGTTTGCTAAGGGGATGCTCATGGAATCTTCTAGAAACTTCCTCTATTTCACTTGCCTCTCTAAATTCACCCAGGGATGAGTAATAAACCCAAGAAATCTCCAAGTGGAACTAAGAACTACAAGTGGAATGACACTAATCAAAAACCCAGAGATGACTCACACCTTTGCAAAGATCTATAAATGGATCCCTCATCTAAGAGATCTGGACGTTGGAATTTTGTAATTTATAAAGAAGTGTTGTTAGTATGTCTTTGAGAAGAGGCTTTGTATTGTTGGGTGATCTTGGTTTTCATGAGGTGAAGAGTGCTTTGATGTTGGGAGGATGATGCTGGATCAGATAGTTGGGTTGTATTCCTCTGTTATACTATTAATCAAGTTCTTTGAGTTTTCTTCCATATAATCATGTATTTGTGAATGTTGTTATTTGTGAATGGAATTGTATGGTTAATGTATTTCTAATTTTGCATTGTTTATGATATTATAGATCAAGATTCTTTGATGGTGCGTTGTTTCTTTGTCTCTACAGGTATTCTCTAAAGTGGGACAAGTAGGAGAGGAGTTGCAAGCTCTATCAAGGGGGAGAGAAATCAAGCAAGGAGTCAAGCAGAAGATTCAGGTTGTCCCGCTTTGCTTCTCTCTTATCTATCATACATAAAGGAAATCACAAAGTTCTTTGATTGTTTTTTTCTAAGATAGCTACCCATGTTAATGGGACTAGCAGATCAAAAAGACACTAGCTTTCCTGAAAACAAAATGGCTACTCCACTAGGGATCAAATAATTTGTTTGTTTGTTATTGTTGTTTGATTTATAAACTACAGACAGAGCCAGAAGTTAGCGAGATAGCCTTCGAAGTGCTCTTGCTATGAAAATGCAAAGTAGATGAATGATGGTTGAGTCAATCTCCGGGTTCGTTTATGAACTAAACATATGACTTACAAGCATTCTAAACACCCTTGTGGTAGCTCAATAACCTCCTTATATCATACCCCTATACTTTTTTTTTACTATCTATCACAGCTTAGCTTAAATCGCTGAACTTAGCTGCAAATTTTAAGCAAAAAACCAACTCAGTTTCGCTCCCTAGCCCATCGCACTATTTGTAACTGGACGCCTGTATGCATTGCACCTCATGTGTTTAGTAGGTGAGATGCATCCCTATTTTCCTGAAGGATAGGTACGATGACTGAGTGATACTATTTCTCTCTTTGAAATTTGGTTTTTTCTTCTTTGTTTTAAGCTCTATTTAGTTGTTTTGCTTCTTATGATCAGTATCTCATTGTTGAAGCCTCTTTCCTTTACATTGTCCAGCCTCCATTGATTAGGATTAGTAGATTTTTTTATGCATTTGTACATCATTTACAGTCCTTCGTCAAAAGTAGCTTACATCAAACTGTCATTTTGAATCAGGAAAAAGAGTGTCGTAAAGTCTTCCTCCTCTAGATAGTGGATTGTACCTTTGCCATTGTATTTGATTTGAATTGTTAAAATTTGAAATGTTGAAATCAATTTTCTATTCGAATTTGAAAAGTGTCGTTTTAGTATTCCTTTTGTTTTGAAGAAGAAATCGTTGAAGTGTCACTTTAAAGAAAATAGTTCAGATCTGTACTTAGTTTTCCTTTTTTACATTATCACATTTAGGAAATGAAAAAACAAATACATGCATTTGCATTTACATTTAGACTATTTGCGAAAATGATTTAGAAAAAGTGCATTTAGTGTATGCTCTTTACTCTTTGTTGAAAGAATCGTTATCTTCTTTCCTTAGTATCTAGGATTTTCATTGCTAAAAGAAAAATAAGCGACTGTTTATCATTCTAGATTGCATATTTATGAATTTTACATATAGATCACACAGTGAACCTTGAAAGGCAAACTTCTAAACAAAATCAAATCTAAAATAAATCTCAATGAACTTAACAATGCTTTGGAACCTAACGCAACGCATCTAGAAGTCTAGGCTAGAGATGTGTTCTGGTATTGTAAAACCTGGTAGCTATTGTTTTCATTGAAGGTTGGGTGATTCCTCCTCTTTGATACAACAAGTGCTAGTATGGACTCATGCTCCCTGAACCATCAAGTATATATAGGGAGAGAACAATAGGCTAATATCCTTTATCCATAGGAAGCCATGTCTACCACCCTATCGATCATAATGCACTGAACACAACATTTGGGAAGATTGACTGTCGTAAATAAGTCCTTGGTAATTTATTTTTAATTTACTACCAAGGTGTATATTGCAGTTTTGCAATTGATTTGGTAATCCCTCTGTCTAGATTTCAAGAGTAGTCACTTTCATTCCTTTTCAAATCCTTAAAAGAAAAGGTCCATCTGAACACTTGTGACTTCAGGCTCATTAAATATTGAAGGCGACTAGAATCATATTTATCTTTTTCTCGACTCCTAAAAATTGAGGAAGCAAAGTTGTCTCAAAGCGTCATTAAAAGTTATTTAATTTGGAATAACATCCATGTTCCCTCATTGATCTTAGGTTGAGGTAATGGAGTCCACCAATCAAGGAATCCCTCTTGGGGGGAATCCTAGTCCTTTCTCTTCTTGGGGACATATCAGTGCTCCATATATGGCTATATTGTCCCTTCTGGGAATCATAGTTTGCCTACTGGTATGGCTATTCTCAACCTCTATTGTTCAAAATACCATAATTCCTCAGCAATCAAATCAGCAACTGGATGATACTGAAGTTGTCCCTTCACCTACTACTTCGCTTGTTTCTCCCTCCCCTTCTTCCTCTTCACTTGGTGAAACTAGTGATACTAAAAACCAAGTAGCTGAGAAGAAGAAAAAAGGGAAGGATAAGAAGAAGAAGAAGTCAGTAAAGCAAGGGGCAATAATGAATCATCTCGTGAAAATCCACACATTAAATATCCTAGATATCCTTGTCTAATTTGCAAAGGAAACCATTTTCTTTCAGATTTTCCTTGCATTCCATAGATCTTGAGACAATGGTCTCCTCATTCGCACCATCCGGTGTCATAAAATTATTGCGATCAGGTTGACAACGCACCATCAACAAGTGAAAATGAAAGTCCTGGATAGGAAACAAACGTCAAAAATCCATGTATATTATGTGAAGGAGACCATCATCTTCCCCATTGTCCTTTTCTAGATGAGGCCAAGAGCATCTTGCATAATTTTCCTATTTCACCATAGTGACTTCCACCTAGATACAAGAAAATCTTACCAAGTCTATCACTAGTTGGAAACCGACTGATGTAACTCAATCATCGGTCAAAATTTCTACCATTGAAGGTAAACCTTCTAAGTCCATACTGGACCAAAGTCAACAAGTCGAAATGGCAGTTGACCCAGTCTTGCCTTCAGAAGGTCCACCGTCAGAGCATACTATTTCAAAAGAGAATGAAAACGATGTCGTTAAAATTATTTTTATTAACGCAGAGTCTGATGAACTTGGGGGATATCCACCATTTCCTTTACAATAGGAGGAAAGTTCCCCGGTTCAAGGGGTTCATCCAACCGTTTGTTTGGTACCCCCTCCAAGTAGTCTAGCCGTTTCCTTCGATTTGAATCAACTAGCGAGACCCTATCTTCCGTCTAATGTACCATTCGGGATCATAGTACAAGTTTACAAAATGATCGTGTCTGGAACTATCATAGATGAAGGGGCTTCAATGAGTATCCTTTGCTCAACTACTTAGAAAGCACTTGGTTCACCATCACCTCTACCTGAGACACAAAATTTTTCAAGCTTTAACAAAGGAAGGAGTTGACCATTAGGGATCCTTTAGAAGTTGTCGATCACTTTGAAAAAGAAAACCATTCACTTTAACATGATGGTAGTCCAAGGGCCATTAGATTACAATCTACTCCATGGGCATGACTCTGTTTATACCATGGAAGCTATTGTTTCCACACTCTTTTCAAGTGATGTGTTTCCCGCATGAAGGAAAGATGGTACAGCTTATCGACCAACTTTAATTTCCTTGTTAAAACACAACTACAAGTCAAAAATCATCCCTAAATGGTCTCTTTGTGTCAAGAATGTCTCTTAAACCTTCATCTCATCCTCCTAATTACCACAAGTAGTCTGGTGAATGTAACGAAGCTTAGGGGGCATGCACCCTGGTCTGCTTCGACAAGCGAACCCAGCTAAGAAGATAGGTTTCCTTGTAGGTTATGTGATTGGTCTAAAACACCATTTCCTCGTAGGATATGTGATTGGTCTGAAACAACATTTCCTTGTAGGTAATGTGATTAGTCTGAAACACCATTCCCTTGTAGGTAATGTGATTAGTCTAAAACATCATTTCCTTGTAGGTAATGTGATTGGTTTGAAACACCATTTCCTTGTAGGTTATGTGGTTGGAAGTGTCGACACACATGATTCACCTTTGTCTACGTTGTGGACAAAGCCAAGGAAGTGTTTTGTCTAACCGTGGATGAAACAATCCTGCTTAAACACAGTGACTTCCATATGGTGACCTGGAAACTCTCGTTTTGTCAATACCTGTGGGCATGCAAACCTTTTCATGCAAGTGAAAAATGACTAATTTCATTTTTTGTAGCTTTTTATCATTTTTTCCTTTTAGCTTTTTAGTTTTAACTTCTAAGGTTAGGTGATTGGTCTAACCACCATTCACCTGTGTCTACAGTGCGCAGACGAAGCAAAGGAAGTGTTTTGTCTAGACGAAAGACAAAACTATCCTACCTAGCCTCAGTAGTTCCTTAGCTTTTAGTGTAGTTAGCTTCGTAATTTGGTCATTTCTAGCCTACATAAAAAGGAAATGATAAAAGTTTTGCATGGTCCAAGCTTGCTAAAAAATGAACCTACCAATGAGAGACACCTTTGACTAATGGAATGAGCAATGTTTCTGCAAGGTTCAAGCTTGTTAAAAATAAACCCGCCACCGAGCACATATAAGCACAAGGTTCAAGCTCATTAAAAAAAAAACCTGCTTTCAGTAAATGACCTCTGTGATTGCATTGCTATCAACCTTTTAAGCCTTGGTTGTGTTCCTACCGTCACCTCCATTCTTTTGGCCGATCATATGCTTCCACTTGATTGTTTACCCTTTTGAGGAATAGCTACGATGAGTGACTCTGTTAGCCACCCTCCTCACACTACCATGTTTTGAGAAGTTCCAAACATACCTAGAACCAGTTGCTACCTGAAAACATCACTTGTTCCTCAAAACCAAGTCTCTTTTAAGCTCTTTCTAGACTCGTTAAATATGAAAAGACTATTGAGCTACTGGCCTTTCTAGCTCGTTAAAGTAAGGGGAAGCGCCATCCCTCCTGTACATTTTAATCTTTTTGGACCCGAGGGATCATCCCACAAAAAGATTGAGCACTTGTCTTTTACGGCTCGCTAAACCTATCGAAAAGTCATCTGTTTCGTATTATTTTATAATTTTTCAGACTTAAGGGATTATGCTATGAAAAAGGACTACTGGAGTTTCCTTTTCATCTCTTTTCAAACTCTCTAAACATGAAAATGACTGAGTTATCCTTGTCGTTAAACTCATTAAAACAGTAGCGACAAACTTGTCCACCCAGACAAGAATGAGTTCCACTATCGCTAGGCTTGCTAAAACATAGTGACAGATTTGCCCAAAGGGAAAATTATAGACCAAGCATATGTTATCCTCCTCAAGCTTGGAAAAAATAAAGAGGTATTGGTCAGTAATGACTGGGGAAAAAGGTAAGAAAACTTCCAAAACTTCATTGGTAGCACGGTGCTCTTGATCATGACACTTTCACTCCATCACCGTGATTGAGTCGGGTTGGGTTATTCCATTCACTGGTCATATCACCATTGGTCCTCCACACCATCCATATTTTGGGGTTAATTCTACCAATCCATCTGAGTGTCACCGATATGTTCAAGAGAAGTCATTTATAAAATTCACCACCCAGCTAACACCTCATCGACTGCAATACCTTCACCCTCCATTTTTCATGACCGCCATTGCTGAACCTTGTACCATTAGATCGCTTTCAGCTCCAAAAAATCATTTTCTTCGTTTCTTGTCATAGATGTGGGATACATTAAGGCCCTCCTATGATGGGTCACTTCTTGTCGACATCAACTCATTATTTGAGAAGTTGACTTAGAAACAACCCTTTCAGTACTTTGAAGCTTGCATGCCTCAATGGAAAGTTTCTCACTTCCTATGATAGGTTTACATCAATGGCCTTTGACCAAAATATTTTATGTGGTGTTCAACACCAGATCATATATTCACACCATGTGAATTGTACTGTAGTACCTTGAGGATCATTTCATTATTGGTGATTCCTCTTGCATCTGTTATTTGCTTACATCATTGGTAGTTTTGTAGCCTCCACTATGCTAGCTTATGTGATCTATAATTGCAGACCTCCTAGCTAAACATATTCACCATCATAACTTTGAATAAAGGCATGAGAAAAACCCTCATGCTATCCCTTAAACATTCTCAGGAACAAAATCCAATTGACTTGCTCGAATTTTTCTTTGCACAATTCATACTCCTCCATTTCTTGATGAACCAGGAACACTAGTTCATGTCGTTTTACCGCCATGCCAGATTTAAGAATATGTCTCAGAACATACAGGGTACTCAAAGCGGCAGAGTACTAGAAATTGAATTATTGGAGCAATGTGATGGAGCTAGCGCTAGATGGATGAATAGAATTAAGGCCGAATTGTATGCAAGAGAAATGACACTCTTGTGGATGATGAAGCCATGCAGAAGAGAATTTATAATTTGAAATGGGATGGTAATGGTCAAATAGTTTCCATAAGTATAAGGTGAGTGCATACATGATGATGGTGATAAGTCATATGCAAAAATTATTTAGACATTCATCTCCTATGATGATGTCAAATTTCATCCAAATGTAGGTTAGACAAGATGGATAGATTGTGATTGATTATATGACTACATCACTATAGGACAGTCAATGTCATGGTTCTAGTAATCGTGCATCACAATCATTAAACTTATGGTTATGCTGTAGTAGTAAAACCATTATTTAAACAACCCATAAATATAAAGCTCTATCATGAGATATGAAAACGATAATTCATTTTCTCGAATTATGATTGGCATCTATCAAATCACACCCATGATTAATCCATTCAACCATATGTTAAAAATTATTTTTTTCTTAGAAAAACAAGGGAATAAAGGTGAGTACTTTAGGATTTAATATACCATTTTAAGAACTGATGGTAATACATGTTTACGAGAGTAATTATATATTCACTACATGACTAATTATGAATCTTAATAGAAGAAAATAAAATAATGATCTCATACCTCCATTACAATATCAATGCAAAGGAGTTCTTTTTTTTTGTACCGGATGAATACAAGAAGTTTGTATGTAGTGCGAGATGAAATTTTGATAAGATATCGAATACATAGTCTTCAAATTTCAATCCTGTAGGATTCTCTTTGTATCTCAGTATGTTCTAAAAGTCAAGCTACAATAAGTTCTAATTATTGATGATGTTGCATGTGAATTTGTCCTACTAGAAGGTTACACTGAAAAAAACTACAAACAACACATTGGTATAGGAATTCTTAAATTGCACTAGAAGTGTTAGTTAATGAGGCCAAAGAATTCAATGATTGGGCTCCAAGATCTATAACAAGAAGACGTTATGTAGCTCAAAAGCCTCATCTTTTTGGAACCAAACTAACCACTGGTTCTGTGGCCACTTCCATTTTATTGGTAAATAAACCTAAATACTACTGTTATGTGGATTTTTCTCAAGCCTAGATGAGTTAATGCTCAACAATATTTTCAATTTTTAGGAGTATGAAAAACTTAAACAAAACTCCTTTTCACTTACCCATGTATTTTTATCGAGCCCATGCTAGTTCGTGCTCTCTAATGTTTTTTATTTTTAGGAGTCTAAAAAACATATATAAAACTCCATAGGTTCCTTTTCCATAAATAACTTACCAAGGTTGGTTAAAGAAATAAACTTACACTTGGCAAATGTCCTTCTTCATTGTCTATCTACAAAGAAGGAAACATAGTTAGTAGTACCAAAATCATTATCAAACAACACACATATACACATATATGTAGAATGTTTAATTAAATTATACAACAGAACTTACAGTGGTGGATTATCAACAAGATAACTCCCCTTTATAACCAACCGCATTTTAGAATTTTGAAGAACATGTTTGGTAAAATACTCTTTAGAGAGTTTCTTATGATAAACTTTCTATCTATGTCCATTCATGACAAAATAAGTCTGATATACATCGCTAGTTTTTATCTTCACCAAGGCATTATCATATGCTATGTCTACCTCATAAGGTCCAAGACACTATGTCGTTAATTTCACTTTCAAATTCTTAAACCTGTTGTCATACAACAAAGCTCAGTCACCTCGCTAAAAACATTTCTTCTTAATAAAATTATCGTTCCATTTGGTTCGGTGATCCTAAACAAGCATCATCCTTTGAAGAGTCCCTTATCTAATCTTATCCAATGCATTCAATTCCATTAGCCTTTGTTTATGTGCCTCATATAAATCCATTCCTAGGTGCATGGAAGTTATGAAGGCTTTAACTTGGAATTCTATTGGAAGAAGTATCTATTTCTCGTAAACCAAATCATAAGGAGAATGTTTTTTTGTGTTTCTCTAGGTTTTCCTATAGGCCTACAAAGCCTCTAGTAAGCTATCATCCCAATATTTATGATCCAGTTGTATTGTCTTGGTAAAAAATGGCCTTGATTACTTTATTGGTAGATTCTACTTATTGATTCACCTAGGGGTGGTAAGGTGTATATTTCTAGTGTCTGATTTTATACTACTCTGTAATAGATTTAACCAATTTGGAAGTGAATTGACTGCCTTGAACATTTACTATTTCCCTTGTTACACCAAAACGGGTAAATATCTCTTCAAATAAGAAATCAACAATATATTGTTCAGTAGTAGAATATAGTGAATTATCCTCTACCCACTTTGTTTCATAATATCTACATACTATAATATATTTATGCTTTCTAGATATAAATCTAATTCCCATTTATTAAAAGGATTGATGAATACCTCTACTTGAAGAGGCATTTCATCTGCTAGGATAGGATTCCCCATCCCTTAACAATCATTACAGTTGGCCACATATTTATTTGCATCCTTAAATATGGTGGACCAATAATACCCAGATTGTAAAACTTCATATGCAGTTCTTTTGTCGAAAAATTTTGTACCACAAACGTCATTATGGAAATATTTTAGAATGTATTCAATTTGATATCCTCATAAACATATTAATATTACCAGATATGGTCGAGTGTGGTATAAACATTCCTCATGCCACATATAATTAGCACTAAGTTGTATGATTCTATGTTTTCCCCTTGAAAATAATTTTTGTGGAAACTTTGTTGTAACCAGGTAATTAGCAACATCTTCATACCGAGGAGTATAAGTAGAAAAATGAAATAGATTCTCATCCAAAATATCATGAGTAACTGGTGCGCTATCACCTAAGAGGACAAGTTTCAACATAAAATTTGTGACAAGATTATATTTTCCTGGTCTATCAATTATAGTAATATTAAATTATTGTAATGGTAAAAACCATATAGTAGCATGTGTTAGTGCTCAAATCTACCTTAGGTTTAAATAAGGTAAAACTCAAGGCTACATCAAACCACACTCAGCCTCGTAGCTAGCCCTACGAGGATAGGACAGGGCTCTCTCTGGGTCAATCTCAACAAAAGATGATCAATGAGACTCGAGATGATTGAAATAGAAGCTTATTTTAGGCTAGGTATGAAGTACACAGGTTTGATTTGAGTTTTTAGGAGTTTTTGTGTTGAAACAGGGAAAGGCAAATTTGGGCTTGGGGATGAGGCACATTTTCTGTAGAGGTGTGAATGGGGCAAGGAAGGCGATCGCCTCGATGCTTTTAAAGGGAATGAATGGGTAGATCAGACTGCTCAAGAGCTAAGGAGAGCAAGAATGTTTCAAGGATTCTCCTTAAACAGGTGAGAACATTGAAAATCAAACAAATTTAAAGGTAGAGCCTAACAATCTATGGATTATACCTTAATAATTCATTTGTTCAATTGCAGAAGGTGAGAGAAGGAAAATGATATGCATAACAACTTACAATTACTGAGAGAATCACACCATCAAAACATAAAGCCACATGGGTTCCAAATAGTGCTGCAAAACCTTGGTCTTTCCTTATCCAAAAATGCAGAGAAAATATGTACAATAGTATGCCAAAGCAATCCCAAGTGTCCAAGCTCTCCAACCTCTGAAAAATGATTGAGAAATTACATAATATAGGCAAGACAACCCATTCCCTTGCCTCTAGGGGTCGAGCTCATCATCCTAGGAGCTGTTGCAACCAACTCTAAACAAAGCACTACAATCTAGGTAGTCAAAACAACTTGCCTCTATAAGGTAGGAAACCAATTCATTCATTAAATTTTCACTCATTGGTGAATGAATCTTCTATAACAAGTAAATAAGTGTCAAAATTACATCATGCTTAATCAATTACATCAAGCTGGGTCAAAAATCACATCAAGAGGTGAAACTAGTCATAACTGGCTGAAATTTTGTGCTGGAAGGTGAAAATTTGACCAAAAATCTCTATGCGCCGCGCGCTTGAGCTCTCTGCGTTGCGCGCCTTTTAGCCTGATTTTGGGGCACTTCCGAGCACCCAAATTGATCTCATGATAGCTTGTTGGAAAGCACTAGATGTCTACTTTCAAACCCAAGTGGAATTCTGCAATGTGCTGTCCATTTGCTTCTCCAAAAGTGCATCCTCCCAATACTGCTTCCTGTGTGTCAAAATAGGGGTAGTGAGGTCATTTTTTGCATGTTTTTTTACCTTTTTGGCACCCATAACTCACCGAAAATTCTTGTCCAAGTACCAAATTTCATGATTCTCCATGAAAAATCCAAAACTACAAGCCATTTGTTTTTTGGACCTCCCAATCTTATGGGTCGCGCGCGGCGCGCGGCGCACGGGGAGGCGCGCAGCGCACTGGGCTTGAGGCGCGTGGCGCTTAGACCCTGGCCTAGCGCGTTTTTGCAGGAGACTTTTTGAGGCCTTCTCGGTGTCAAAATTAGGTGCAAGGTAGCTCGTTGGAAAGGTATTTGAGTCTAATTTCCAATCAAACTATAATTTGTCTATTTGGAGTTCATTTTCATTGTCAAAATCAAATCTCCCAAGATTGGTCAAAATGTGCCAAATGAGGCTGCCTCAAGGCAAAGTGCTGTTGCAGCCAACTTTTGAATGCCTTCCTCAACTCCAAATTGAGCTCATGATAGCTTTTTGGAAATTGCTTTATGTCTAATTATCATATGACTCATCAAGAAAGTCATTTTACCAACCAAGCTAGGCAAAAACTTGATTTTCCCAAGGTCACTTGAGAGGTGCATCAATTCTCTCGAGGCGATTGTATTTTTGACATGTATCTAAAACCATGACACATGTGTAAAATGTGAAGGAGGGTTTCCTTCCTTGGCCTCTTTAGGACATAAACCTCTCTCATTTTTTCAAAATTCATCTTTGATTGCTCTGAAACAATAGTTTAGTGAAACCTATCCCGATGTGTGAAACAAGGAATTTTGTCGAAATGAATCGAAATGAAGGGGATAAGGGGCTTATAAATTCTTGGGGAAATTTTTGGTTGTAGGGAGGGATGTTAGGAAGTAGGGAAAGTGGAATATCAGATATTGAGTGAGGGCAAGGGTTCCAAAAGGGCAAAACACAGGCCCAGCCTAGAAAATTGCCACGTTGTAGCAAGAAACTAGGGTTTGTGCAAAAATGAGGAATTTGGGGGATCTCAGTGATGGGAAGTGTTTAATAAGGTACATTAAGGATAGGGGAAGGTGTGTGAACATCTGGATACATGTTTTGCTAATGATTCGACCATTCAAGAGAAATTGCCTTCAAAACCCTAGGAGAGGGAAATGACCTTACCTAAGTGTAATTGAAGCATGAACAAGGTGTGAAATGACCCAATGGAACTTGACATGATGATGACAACCCTTTGAATAATGGTACACTCAGCTGAATGGTGACATGGACCGACATTTGGACAATTTTGAAAAGAGTGAAAACAAACCCTAGACCTAATGCCTAGTGACCAAATTTTGGTTGAAGACTTATTCAAATGACAAAATTTGACCTTGACACCTTAAGATCACTTTGTAAGAGCGTGTTTGATCACTGAAGGAAGGATGCAAAGACTGACACTAAGAGCACGTGCATTGGTGATAGGTTTATTCATTAAAAATATAATAGTTGAATGATCTATGTGTACAAAAATGTCATTCTCAGTTATATAATGTCTAAATTTATTAATGGCATGAACTGCCAATAAGAGTTCTCTTTTAGTGATTGTGTAATTTAGTTCTATAGGAGAGAGATTTTTTCTAACAAAATAGATGGAATATGGAATTTGATTCTCTCTTTGGCCCAAAACAACTACCAAAGTTGTGTCTAATGCATAAGTGCATGTGTCAAAAGGGAGGTCCCAATTTGGTCCTATTAGAATTGGAGGAGTTGAGAGTTTTTGTTTAGCAGTTTCAAGTGCAATTTAACACTAAGAATCCCACTGTAATTCCACGTCTTTGATTTAAAAATTGAACAGAGGAGAGGCTATTGTTGTAATTTTTTGAAAAAAATCTATAATAGCTTGCATGCCCTAGAAAAATTCTGACTTCTTTTTGGAAGCTGGGAGTTTTCATCTAAGTGATTATTTCAATCTTAGTAGAATCTACTCTTATCCTAGTTCGAGAAATATGATGGCCTAACACAATTCCCTCTAGAAGAACCATTCTATATTTTTCATTGCTAAGGGCAAGTTTGGTCTCTTGACATTTTATTAAAACATTCTCTAGGTTGTCTAAAGCTTCTTGGAAATCTTCCCCATATATTGTGAAGTCATCCATATAGATTTCCACATAGTCTTGGGTTAGATCAGAAAAAATACCAAGGACAACACTTTGAAAGGTGCTAGGGGCATTTCATAACCCAAAAGGAAGCACCTTATAGGCATAAGTACCCCATGAATAGGTAAATGTAGTATTTTCTTGGTCTTCGAGTGCAATTTCAATCTGATTATAACAACTAAATCCTTCCAAGAAAGATAAATTCTTCTTCCTAGAAAAAGCATCTAATA
Organism: Pinus taeda; assembly: GCA_000404065.3. Lineage (NCBI taxonomy): Eukaryota > Viridiplantae > Streptophyta > Pinopsida > Pinales > Pinaceae > Pinus > Pinus taeda. Next base: position 142,234 of record APFE031139531.1, read on the forward strand.
CATTATTAATGAAAGGAAAAGGAAAGTAGTCTCTAAAGGTAGCCTTATTTAGTTCCCTAAAATCCACACAAATCATCCATTTAAAGTTTTTCTTAGGTACAATGACTAGTGGTGATACCCACTTACTATAAAAAAAATGGTAAATGAGGTTAGCATTTAAGAGCTTTTCGAGTTCTTATTTTACTATATCTTTTAAGGTTGGGTTCATCTTTCTTTGAGGCTGCCTTACTAGTCTAGTTTCATCATTGTATATATGTGATGTGTGTAGATGTTGGGGTGGATCCCTTTCATATGAAAGTAATCCCTTGCAAATGAACCACATTGCCTTTTAATCATTTGAATCCATTGTTCTTGATGCTCCACTTCTAGACTAAAGTTAACATATAGACATTTCCTAGGGTTAATTTCAAGAGCATGCACAAAGGACTATTTACCTTGACCATTTTATATTATGGCAAACAATGTGGAGGTAGAGAAATGACATGCTTCATGAAATTGAGAACTGAAAATGTTCTCCTATTCTTGAAAGGATTGTGGATAATAAATACATCTCATTGTATTTAACAACAAGTTCAAAACTTGATATTTTGTTTATTCTTGAAGACATTTAGACTGTTCAATTGTTAACAATGGTATAGTACATTTTTCCTCTCCATATGTGTTCTCCATCCATATGGCGATTTTTGTAGCAGGTTGAGCAAGAGGAAACAAGGTAACCTTTTGGCTTTTACATCCATTGGAAATTGTCATGTCTCCACTCCTACACCCAATAAAGGCATCATCAATGGTTAGCCAAGGTTGTTCCAATACTACTACATCTCCAGGTTTGTAGGATTTTGGATGGATCACAAAGAAGTCTAGAGGATATTGCGAGGAAGCTAGTATGACTCTTATGTCATCCAAGATTCCTACATGTTTAAGAATGGATTTGTAAGCTAACTCCAATAGTGTTTGGGTTGGTCTCAAGCCTTCTAACTACATTTTTTGCATAATTTCCATATTCAGCAAATTTATTGTTGCACCTAGGTCAAAAAGAATTTTTGGTAGATATATACAATTCATTTATGTCATCATCCTTGGATTCCGAGGATGAGTGTATTTCAAAGGCATCTTTGACATGGTTTCTGATAATTGGCCAACTACTTTTATAATAGGTGGATCCTTCCATTTTCTTCTTGAATTTTTAATTCAAATATATTTTACAATATTGGAATAGATAGGAACATCTTTGATAGCTTTAAGCAAGGGTATCTTTACACAGATATTTCACAGTTTAACCTCTAAATCATATCCTAGCGGGACCTCAAGATTTTTGACAAGCAATATTTCTCGATAGGGTGGTTGGCTGGCCACCTGAGATGGTTTAGGGTGTATTGTAGAATTTGTTGGTTCTTAGGGAAAGTTTTCCTCTTCAGTAGGAGGAGAATCTTCCTCTTTGCTACATATGTTCTTGTCTTCAGGAGGTGCTTATGTTAGTTGTTCTTTTTGAATTATCACTGCTGGTCTTGTTTATTTAAGATGTTACCGGATCTTAGTCAAATTTAATTGATTGGAACTGAAGTGATAATGTAGGCAGGGAAGTTTTTTAGCTCTATATTATTTATAGATTAACTTATCATATTGGAATTTCATAAGAAGCTACAGAAATAGGATGGAGATTATTTTTCTGTGTATACTTTTTAGATCTGAAGGTAGAAATAGTGACACGTGGCACTTCATACATGTTCTCTCTTCTGGAAAGGTATATAATTAGGTCATCTGGGGAGATTGTGCATAAGTATTTCTTAGAGAATCTAGTTTCCATTAGACTGGTGGCATTGGAAAGAGGATGGAGAGGGCTACTGTAGGCCGTGATTTTAGAACTAGGAGATATGAAATTAGAAAGTTACGGTCGTTTCAAGATCGAAATCCTAAAATCGAGAAATGGCGTTATGAGGAAGTTTGATGGCAAGGATCTAATAAACTGGATACTATAGACGGAGAAATATTTAGATCTACATGAGGTGAAACCATTACAAAATTTATGTATTTCATCATCATATTTAGAACGGGATCAATTTTTATGGTATAAAGGGCTTTGTTTTCGTAAACCACTTGTTACGTTGTCAATTTTCATGGAGGAAATGGTAGCACATTATGAGGATGCAATGAGAAACAACTTATTTAGCCAATTGATAAATCGCAAACAAAAGTATTCAATGGCAGAGCAAATTGAGGTCTTCCAAAAATTTAATATAAGGGAAAATGATATTCCAGAGAAGTAAAGGATTGATGTCTCCATAAATGCTTTAAGGGATAACATTCAACATGAGGTTTGTCTTTGGGAACTTGATTCATTGGAGAAGGCATTTAGGTTGGCAAGAAAGTTGGAAAGAAAAATTATGGCAACAAGGAAGTCTACCCCTCACAACTATAAAGATAGAAGTGTTGTTTCTCCTAGCCTTTGATAACCTGCAAGGTTGACACCACAACAATTGGAAGAAAAAAGAGAAAAAGGGCTTTGTTACAATTGTGCTAACAAATCCATTAAAGGTCATAAGTGTGCTAAGAATAAATTATTGTACATTGATTGTGAAGAGGAGGAAGAAAATGATCAAGAAACATAAAAGGAAGATGATATAGGCCAAGAACCAACCCGAGAGAAAGAATAAATAAATATGACTATATCTTGTAAATAATTTTCAATAATTACCACTCCTCAAACTCTTAATATAGAAGGATATATCAAGAAGAAAAAGGTTCAAGAAGTAAAATATCACATCGAGAAAGAAGAAATCAATCTGACCATATGTTGTAATGCATTGGATGGAATTACCACTCCTCAAACTATCAAGACAGAAGGACATATCAAGAAGAAAAATGTTCAAGAACTGAAAGATCACATCGAGCATCAAGAACTAAATCTGACCATATCTTGTAATGCATTGGAAGAAATTACCACTCCTCAAACTCTCAAGATAGAACGACATATCAAGAAGAAAAATATTCAAGCAATGAAAGATCACATCGAGCATGAACAACAAGTTCTCCAACTTTTAAAGGATAACGCCATTTTGGTGCATAATTGAATGAAACAACAGGCATATCAACATCGGAGTGAAAGAAGTTTTGATGTAGGCCACTGGGTATTTTTATGGCTACATCTCAATAAAGCTATTTATGAGAAGGAAATGTTGGAAATACTACATGCACTTAAGAGATGTTGACCTTAACTAATGGGAAGACACTTCAAGGTAAAAATCGATCATGATAGCCTTAAATACTTTTTCGAGCAAAGATTATACTTAGAAGAATAGAAGAAATGTGTCACAAATATGTTGGGTTATGACTTTGAAATCATACACAAGAAAGGGAAGAAAAATGTTGTTTCAGATGTACTCTAAGGAAAGGGTGAGGATGTGGAAGCATTGTTTTGTGCTATTTCTATTATCAAACCAAATTGGATAAATGAAGCGAGGGATAAATGGAAGAATGATGAAGAAGTGTGGCCACTCATTCAAAACTTGCAGAACATCCCGGTTCAAACAATAATGCTAGAACTTGATGAGGAAGGAAAAATCATATTAGAACCTCGAGCAGTCATAGAAGCAAGAACCTGACAGCTATGAAATCAATCAATTTTAGATTCTCTCATCAAGTGGAAGAGCTTACCCATTGAATATTCCACATGGGAGGACAAGAATTTTATACACAAGCATCAATAACTCCTCAAGCATTGACGACAACACTTTTTGAAGGATAGGGGTATGTTAGGTCCTTATACTACTAGTGTAACTGCTTATTGTTACTAGTACAACCCCTTTATTATATTGTTGTGCCCATGTAGTCCCCATATTGTTACTATTTTGCCCAATAGAATCCCATTATTCTTATTATTGTGCCCTTACATTATTATTATTATGTCGGGTTTGATTATATTATGACCCCTTAGACTCATATATATAGAAAGGAGGTATTTTCGTTTCTATCATCCAAGAATTGTTCATTTGTGTAATGTAAAGGAGGTTTCCCCTGAAGAGGCTTATTTCTAAGGGGTTGATCTATATTTTCTATCCTTTTTCCAGCTGATTTCATAACATAGTACATACGTGTATGGTATGTTGGCAACGAGATGAATGGGACAACTAGGCATGGTGCTTGGTGCAGAAAATAGTGGGACAAAAAGCAATTAGAGGAGCAACAATGGATGGGTGACATGACAACAAATGCATAATTAGAACAGTGGAAATTGTGGCAATAAAAGTACAATTGGGAGAGAAGCTAAGACATGGCAGCAAAGGCACAATTGGAACAACTACAATTGTGGCAGGAAGGCTACAATTGGGATAGAAACTAAAATATGGAAACAAAGGCACAGTAGGACAACAACTACGACATGGAAGCAAAGGCTACAATAGGACAACAGCTAAGGCATGGTAGTGCAAACTCATTGGACAGTAGCAAGGTGCACTTATGGCACATGGGATAGCTGTGGTAGCATGGTGCATCTATGGCACATGGGACAACTATGGTAGTATGGTGCATCTATGGCACATCAGACAATTGTGGTAGCATGGTGCAACAATGACACATCGGACAAAAGTGGTAGCATAAGGTGTAGCAATATGATGAGTGTAGCATGGTCATGAGGTTTTGAATTGTGATTATGGTTGTAGCATGGTGCAACATGGTGAGGTACTGCATGATGATGAGATGAAACGCAATGATAGGTGAAGGAGACACCTTAGAGAATCCGTTGAAGCACCATGTCTTCAACTCATCTCATGTAACTTCTTAGAGATGATCTATGCTCTTATCTAAATAAGTCAAAGTGTTGACTTCTGTTGTAAATGTACTCTTTCTCTCTCCCTGTCGAACTATTAAAGAGCATATAAGAAGAATTGATCAAGGGTTTCACCACATTAGGTTTTATCCCTCACTAGCACCACATCTTGTGTCGTATTGTCTTGGCTTCACTTTTGTGATTTATGTTTATGTTCTATATGCAATTTACTTTAGTACTAATGTGACTACTAATCTGGAAAAAGATATTGTGCTAACTGTGAAAATTGAAATAAATTGCACTAACCATAGAGCATACCTAAAACTAACATGGTATCAGAGCTAAGTTGATGACAAAGTCCAAGAAAGAGTGAAAGAGAAATCACTGAAGACAGTTGGGAAAGGATAAAAGGATCAATGGATCCCTCATCCCTCTTCAAACGCACCAAGGGTGAAGTCGAAGCACAAAATGTTATCAAAATGGCACAACAGAAGCTTGTGATGGCGCACGTAAAGATCACTTCATTGGGGCATCCGAATCTAAGGCTCGAAGGAAAGGCAGATGTCTTGGTTGTAATAAGTATCGTCATTATGCGAAGGAGTGTCTGAATGGTAGGGCACATCAGTTGATGATAACAATCATTCCATCTTCGGGGCACAATCTTTGAAGGATTGAGATACACTGCCAGAAATATGAAGCTGCATGATTATTCACATGATGACTCGATTGGTAGTGTGGAGAACACTTTTGAGTGTTAATTCTCTTTGGGTTTTCCTCAATATCCTCATTGAGTAGGAAGTAGAAGACAATTTCTTTGAGTACCATTGGGACCAAATAAATAGCTACATGTGTGATCTCGTGTGAAGCTACTTGGTTTTGGAAGCTCTTCAGTTGGCTATTTATACACACAATGGATACCACCCTGATCTTCTATATCAACCAGGGGGGTTTCGATTATTGAGGAATCTCGTTTTCTGTGACTTCTCTAGTATATAGACATTAGCTATTACTTTATTTGGGATATGGTACATCAATGAACAAGGAGGATCTATCTCATTGAGACTCATGTACAGGTTGCAAACATTCTATCAAAGCCCTAGGGTAACATCAAATTTGTGACCTTCTCAAATGACTTGGAGTCATTGATAGACCTTCTTATGAGGGTCTTTCATGATTCATGCATTGAGCTCTCGAAGTTCTAAGGTCTTGGCATACCTCTTGGAGCAACAACCGACCATAGGGAAACTCACCCTCCCCTAATGATGTGTTGTATATAGGGTAAATGGCTCAACCCTCCCTTCTCATACCCCATGGTGAATTAGGGATAGGATGAATGGTTTTCCTGTCGAGGCATCTCACCCATGTAGTCCGCGACTCATGATAAATACCTCTCATCTCGCAAATCAAAAGGGAAATGGGGTAAGTTACCATAGTAGTACTATCGATGGACGCATCGTTGTATCTACTATATCCCCTATGATAGGATGAGCTCCATTGATCTGGGATCAGTATGAGTGGTTTAAGACACTCACTTGTGATATTTATCTTGGATCAATGAAACTGACTTTTGATCAGTAAGAGTAATATGTCTCACCCTCTTGGAATTGATCTAGGATAAGTAAGAGTGGCATGACACACTCTCTTCATATGGAACTGACTTCGGGTCAGTAGAGAATGACATGAGACATTCTCAATCAGTTACTCTTTCTCATGGTTCAAAAAAGCAAAGCATAGTAGAACTTAGTAGAGGAGGGTAGAGTAAAACAATGCAGGGCATTGATGGCAGAAATAGTACAATCAAATAGATAGATCAACAGATGGAGTTCTCAATGGCTGAGAGGGAGTGTTAAATTTCCAAATAGGGCCAAACTCCATGCGGGTCATCTTATTTATGCAGCTAATATTTCTCTTGGATCCCTCTCATCAAGAGGTGTACGATTGATCTAAATTTCATCTGATTCTAACAATTATTTATGGAGTTATGAATTTATTTGTGTCAATAGACAATTTGTCAAGGTCAACCAGCAACCAAAACAACCCCACATGTGCTCAACATTTTAGTATAAAAGGAGGTGATTTGATAATCATTTCCACACACATCTCTCTCTTGATTTCTCTCCACTTGTCTTGGGTTTTAATGGAAGAGAGATATAGGAGGAGGATGCCCTAACCATAGAGTTCCCTAAGCAAGAGGATGCAATCAAGTTAGGAATGAGGAGACCTAACTTATATGTTGGTCTCCATGTAGTCTAGAAGGAGACCTATAGCCCTATATGATGGTCCCTAGTGGGATCTAGTCAAGGAGGATAAGAGCTTGCACTAGCCACAACATAAGGAGGCTCGAACAATGTGGAATATACGGGTTTCTTTGCTCTCTAAGTTGCCCGAATTGAGGCCGAGTATGTGGTGTGCTATGCGAAGCCCTTAAGTGCTAAACAATGTTATTTTGGGGTCTATTTAAGGTTGAAGGAGGGTTGTGTTCCTTTGGTGGAAGAGCTGCAGCCTTAGGACTGAATTGAAGGCACTTTGGAAGGGTAGCCTCAACCCTACAGAGTCTTTTTGTAGGGTTCCGTTGTAATTACGTGCAAGTTGAAGTTGTCAAAAAGGGCTAGACTACCCAAAACCACAACAAAGAGGATCACCCTCCTAACAAAGGGCAACCACCCTTCTTAATAGTAGATCTGAGCAAAATTAAAGGCAGGTTATGGGACTATAATGATGCCCTAACTAGGCCTACCTGGCAGCATAGGAGTGGACCTCGAACAGTGAACGAGTACATACATAGTATGGTATCTTGGAAGCTAGATAAATGGGACAGCTAGGCACGTTGCTTGGTACAACAATCAGTTGGACATCAAGCAATTAAAGGAGCAACAATGGATCACTCACATGATAGAAAAGGCACAATTGGAACAACTCGAATTGTGGGAGCAAGGCTACAATTGGGACAACACCTAAGACATGGCAACAAGGGCACAATTGTGGTAGGAAGGCTACAATTGGGGCAACAACTAAGACATGGTAGCAAAGGTACAATAGGACAACAATTATGACATGGCAGCAAAGGCTATAATAGGATAGCAACAAAGGCATGGTTCTGCAAACTCCTTGGACGATAACAAGGTGCAAATATGACACATGGGACAAGTGTGGTAGAATGGTGCATTTATGGCACATGGGACAACTGTGGTAACATGGTGTAGCAATGGAACATGGAACAATAGTAGCAACATAAGGTACATCAATGTGATGAGTGTAGCATGTTCATGAGGTGGAGCATTTTGATGATTGTTACAACATGCTGTAGCACTTTGAGGTGAAACATGATGATGAGATGTGGCACAATGATAGGCGAAGGAGTCACCTTGGAGAATGAGTTGAAGCAACATGTATTCAACTAATATCATGTACGAGCTTCTTAGAGATGATATATGCTCTTATATAGATAATTTAAAGTGTTGACTTATGTTGTAAATGTATTATCTCACTCTCTATGTCTCTCTATTGAAGTATTGAAGAACACATAAGAATAATTGATTAAGGGTTTAGTCACATTCGGGTTTGTCGGTCACTAGCCCCACTTGGGTTGTCTTGTGCAATTTATGTTTATGTTCTATCTCTAGTTTACTTTAATAGTGACTTTATTGCTAATCTATAGAAGATATTGATCTAACTATAAAAATTGAAATAAATTGCTCTAAGCATAGAACATAGGTAAAATTAACAACTTTTGTATATATGGAGCATCATTTGCCTCTTTAACTTCAACTTGAGTTTTAACATAAATCATTTAACCCTCAATATCAAGGCTCAAAGTCCTAGTTCTACATGTCCTCCCAAATTCAACACTCATACAACTAAGCTGACAAATTTTAACCCTATATACACCTCTCTAACCCATGAATAACCTATTAAAAAGCTATTAAGAGAAGGTAAACCACTACTTCTATAAGTCCACCTTTATAATTATTAATATTGGTTATATTTATTCTATTTTATTATTAAAACTTATTATTATTATTATTTTATATTATCAATAATTTATACTTAATTAAATTTTAAGAATGTAATTGGATTTTCAAGAGTTTTTTTGCCATGTGAAGTAAGGTTGGGTAAAATTAATTTTTATGTATGATTTTTTAATTACAATTAATTTTATCTAGTAATGTTTAAGGGCAACTTTTTGGGTAAATTTTTGGTTTTTTTTCTAATATAATTTGCCTAATCCAATAGGGATTCATTGAAATCACAATTTTGATAGGTGAACTCTTCACCTTTGAAGTGGATCGAGGGTTTTTGGGGGAGATGAATACATATATGCACTCCAAATTAGAGTTTAAACAACACAAATCAAGATTTGGCAAGAATTGTTTCCGGAGAAATCTATCTAAAACTCCAAAAAATCACACTTTAAACCAACTCCTAGTTTTATTAATAAAGAAAACATTAATCTATATATGTAAATAGCAACACTAATTATAATTTGTTGCATCTTGTTAATAAAAACTATTACTTATTCTTCAATTATAAATAATAAAATGTAATTTGTAAATATTGAGGTGCAATAATCTTTATTTTTGTTTACTCACTAATTTTTATGAAGTATTTCACATTTTGAGATATGTTCATACATGTTGGTAGACTTTTATAAGCATCCAAACATTTATGTCATGATACATTTCACATTGTCAAAAATAAAAACAAGTAGAAAAATTAACTAAATCATAACCTTATTTTAAATTATTATTATTCTTAACCATGGGGATTGACCAAAACTTTACCATGTAAATCCTTAATTTGTAAATAGGCTTTGTTATAATGTCATGGGCCAATTCCATGCTTAGTAATGCCAAACATTTATATCATGATACATTTCACATTGTCAAAACAAAAAAAAAAGGATAAAAAATAACTACATTATAAGTATATTTTAAATTATTATTATTCTTAACCATGGGGGATTGACAAACACTTTACTATCTAAATCCTTAATTTGTGGATAGGCTTTGTTATAATATGATGGGCCAATGCCATGGCTTAGTAATAATCACTTTACTATGAAACAGATAATTTGTAAATAGTATTTATTGCAATAACATGGACTACTATAATGACTTAGTAATACCACATACCCAAAAAACCAAAACTAATGTTCACACTACTTTTTTTTTAATTAATTGATTTAATTAAAATATAGTTACATTTAAAATAATAATCATGAATCATTAAAGTAATATTTTGAAAACAATTTTTTAAGTAAAGTATCTTTCTTTTTGTTTTTTTTTTTTGCTTCCTTAAAATCAAGCACATTAGATCACATCTCAAGGGCCAAATTAACAAAGCTTAAATGCTAATTCATCCCTCAAAATTGACCTCATGACCTTCCAATTATAAACTTACTTGAAAAAAAATAATCAATAATAGTACCTTCATCTTTAAGTAAACAAAATAAATCTCACCATTTACTTCTTAGGTCCAACTAACCAAACAATCAATCAGCTCTATTAATCCATGACAACTTGAAGTTAACCTTTAAACCAAGGAGTTGAAGTTAACCTTTAAACCTCCCCATAAGGACTCAGACATTAAACTCTTCTTCTCAATGCCACCTCGTAGTTAGAGTCTC
>APFE031139537.1:0-16513 GCA_000404065.3 Pinus taeda
CTTGTGAGAATTTTAGGAAACATATTCATTATTCAAAAATAGGCCCAAACATAAGACTCCTGCAAGGGAAAATATTCACCTTGGATGTATCAGTTCTTGGTAATGGTCTTTAGTAGCCAAGAAAATGTACCAATCATATCCAGAGTTCATTCTCAAGTATTGACATGTCTTCCAATGGAGATGTATTTGTCTTTTCACCTTCTATTTTAAAGGGGGGTAATCGATGGTTAGCTACTAGCTTGAAAGATATATCAAGAAATCTTGAGCCACAACCTAAACTAGAGCTAGTTGCCAAAGCCTAGAGCTAGAGTTAGCCAAAGCCAAATTCATAGTTATATCGAGAGAGAATAATGTTCCATGACCATGATTTAGTTGGTGGCCTATCTTAAACTACCACACGCAAAAGACTTCAACTTCCACTACCCATCTCATTAATTTGTGTTCATATTTGAACCATCATAATGGAGCACTTTCAATTCATAAAATACTTCATCTTCTAGCTAGATTCAAAATTGTTCTAGGAATTGTCTCGAACCTAGTTCCAAATTTGGTGTTCAACCTTAAACCACCCCAGCAAAAAATTCAAGTTCTACTAACTGATTTGGTTTGTGGCATTCCTTAAACTACCATTTCAAAGAGAACATATAGCCATTGGCTACCATGCACTTTTGTATTTCAACTCTCTTCTTGGACTCACATGGATGCCTTAAAATTAAGGAGGGGAATGTTGGAAGCATAATACTCTTGGGTTATGAAAACTTGGCTTATTCACTTGAGAGGAAGGTGAAAAATAGTAAGTGAATGCCAATAGACATGAGAATTCCAAGAGACCTCTTGGAAGATGAAAACCAAGAGTCAATGAAATATGCCTATATATGTAAATCTTATAAATAAGAAGAAATTCACATTGATCTAATTTTAATATATTCTTGTGTGATTTTAACTACAATTTATCTCGATATTCAACAACCTTGATTCTTTAGGGATTCCAGTGTTTATCTTTTTGACCTCTTGAATTTTCTTCCTTAATGGTTCCTTTGATAACTAGAACATCCAAATTTGATCATCACAATTTGGCATTGATTCAAGAGACACTAGTACTTTTTCTTTTTCTTTTGGTATTTCTTTGCTCTCATCATCTTCTTAAGCAAGAAACTCAATAATATTTTCTTCATTGTCAAAAATCTTCCAATTTTCCTAATTATCTAGGACAAATGGATGAAACAAAACCTAAACATGATATGAATTATTAGTTTACTTATCATTAAATAGAGAATTTACCACCACTAGGGAATGAACCCCGTGATTTTTCTCCCTTGGGACGAAATATATTTCAAAGGAAACAAAACTTTGCAATCATTCCCAAATTCTCTCTACATAGGATTTTAGTCTATTCTTCTTGATATTGTACTTCTTATAAATATGATTAAGAATCAATTTGAATCTTGAATAGCAATAATGTTTTTAATCCCTTTCTACTAAGCAAGAAGTAAACCTTAAACTAACACTTCATATTCACCTTTTTTATTTGTATAGGTAAACTGCAAGTTGAAAAGCATATGGAAAACATTCTCCATCTAGGCTTTCAAATATTATACTAGCTCCTGATCCTGTTATTGAAGAAGCTTCATCGAAGAGAATTTTCCATCAAATTTGTGATACATTTATGCTACTATTATCTATGATATCCACATTGTTCAATATGGCATAATTTCCATGGCGATTATCAATATAGTTGATTAATCCATTAACCTCATTTTTCTCGAAAAATATAGGATTTCTTAATTCCATTTCCCTTATCATATGGCCATATTTATTTGGAATAATCATGCAACTTCTATCATTCATTATATATCCTACTAGTGGAAAACTTTGTTCTTTTCTTAAGATGAGTCCATATGCAAGCGGTAACTCTGCCACTAATATAGTGAAAATAGTTGTGATATCAAAATTACATAAGCATAAGAATATTTGATCTCACCATAAGCTAATAACATTCTTGAATATTTTGCACAAATACTTTTTCCAATCTCATAGTACTTAGTGCAACTTAAACCTATCAGTTTCATGATGTAGGGTGGCATTATGTTATTTGTTGCACCACTATCCACCAAACCATTGTGTAGTATAAATTTTGGAGCCTATAGTGATATGTAAATAGGATGAACTTTACCTTGAGTCTTGACAAGAGGAGCAAGTATCTTCTACTTAGGAGAGATATTAGTGGTCTTTACTCTCATATTGGATGTATCTTCATTTTAAGGAACTTTGAGAAGATACTCTATTTTTTGAGGAATATTTATGACCTTTGGAAATGGTAAAGTGATTTGGATCTTGTGTAAGTCATCCATAATATCATAAGACATTTGAATTGAATTTACTAGATTATTATGTTTTCTTTAGGCTAGTCCATATTTCTCACGATGCACATTTCTTTGTTCTCCTTGATTCCTTATATTATGTGTTGACATGGACCCTTTATTTTTTCTTTATTCAACTAAGTGATTGCTTGTGTAGTATTTTCTTAATCCATAAATTCTTGATTATCCAGTATAGACTGTTATTCTAATGAAAATACTTGGTCATTTCCTATTTCTGTAGACTCTATGGTACTCAAATTTTCTTTTGTAAGAATCTGACGCAAGTCTATATCTTCTTGTTCTTGCATTTCTTCATCTTCCAGTAATATAGAATTTGGATTTTCAAATCTTGGAGGCCTAAGCCCCGTTGGAGGTGAATTGTCAATCTTATGAACTTTATTAGGTCATTCTCTAAAACCATATGTTTGTCCTCCAATATTTTGTTGAGGTCAAGGCTTATGCTCATCTCATCCCTTTAATCTTATTATTTCATTCTATATTTTTTTCACTCTTTTCATTAATTGAGAAACTTATAAATCAATTTTCAAATGAGATGGTTCGTACAATGCATGAACAATTTTCACATTAGGATGAATTCCTTAGAAGCTTCCTCTTCCAATAATTGCATCCTGATTACTTCATACAAATTTTGGCTTCTTGGTTTCTTATACTTTCAAGGAGGACATTTCTATTTGTATATTTTCAAGAACAATATCTATATTGACAATGATTTCTAACATATCTTCCTCCATTCCATAGGCTTTCCTCATGGCTTCTTGTAATGTACTAATATGTGAAAATTGTATTATTATCATACTTAACATTTGTCTGAATTCCATTTTTGTAACACCCAAATATCAATGGTCTTTAGGATGAGTATCTTGAGGTATTTTCTCCAAGGTTTTGAAAAAACAAAAAATTAAAATATCTAATCTTCTTATTATTTTCAAGATGGATGGGGCTAACTAGGTAAGTATGGCATAATATGCAATTAGTTAGGTAGACCTTTATATAAAAGATTCTTCTATGTCATCAAAAGGGCTAATTAAATTACTAGGAAAGATGCTAACTTCATAGGAAAGTCCTATTAGAGTTTGAATAAATACCCTAACCTTGATGTCTTCATGTACAATGATCCCTTGCATGTCATAAATAGCTAGGAATTGATCCATTTGTTTGTTTGGATTCATTTTAATTTTTATGGTATGTTCTATGTTTGCAACAATTACTTCAATGTCTTATCATCATTGACAATAATTGTAGACACGACATAAACAATACGTACAAGAATATATAATATGATTTGATTACAACTAAGGGTCCCAACTATATATCTAGGTAGGTACCCATTCAAAAATCGTCATGTCCTTGGAGACATGAATCTTCAACACTAATTATTATTTTAAATTTTTTGTTATTTATGATATATATATATATATATTATATATATATATATATATATATATATATAGTATATTATATAATAATATATATATATATATATATATATATTATATATATAATATATATATATATATATATAATATATATTATATATATATAGATATATATATATATATATAACTTCCACGAAGTGGAATTAGCCCCTAGTTGCACTCTTTAACACTCCATCTCAACTAGGGAGGAATTCCACCTATCAACATTCATCCATTTCTATGCCATCATGTCCATCATGTGTCATATTTGCAACTTTTCTCATCTCTAGTGAAAATTTATATCATAGTCCAATAAGAAAGGATTGAAAGAGGGTGGGTCACAAGACCCTGCCATTGTTTTATATGGCAGAGGAAAGTCCACATGTTCGAGGATAGAACCCCTACTAGGCTTGATCCTTAGTGATCAAGTTGTTGAACATAATTCATCTTAGTCATAGGGAATACAATAATACTTGACACATCTGTCGGTAGTACTAATTAAACCTTACAATGTTTCCCAAATCATTATCCAAATGAGAGGTACTCCTTAAGAGTCTCAAACTACAAGGGTGGGATTTACATTGGGATTTCCATAGGGGAAGGTGAACCACTCACCTTGTTTTCATATAGTGTACTCCATAAGGAAAGGCGAACCACTCACCCTATGTTCTGATACTAGGGTATGTGCTCCATAGGGGAAGGTGAACCACTAACCTTGTGTTCACATGATGGGCTCATAGGGGAAGGTGAACCACTCGCCTTGTGCTCATATAGCTCAAGAACTACCCTAGGCCCCCAGGAGATCCCAAAGCTCAATTTTCAACACAATCAAGATCCCTCCATATAGGGAATACTTCTCTCTGAAGGATAAGAAAATTTACTTCCCTAAGGCTTTGTGAGGATATCAACAACTTGATCATCCATCCATGAGAGCCTCAATGCTCCTCCCAAAAACATATAGATGTATGATGGCACACAACTTACTAAAGAGATTCTTCAAAATACATTGTCTTATAGTTATCCATTCTAGTAGTAATGATATTAGCAATCCTCTCATTCCTATACATCCAAGATACCAAATCAAAATCATGTTAAAGAAAATATTTAACTAACCTTACTCCCTCCAGGGATACCATAAGCCTAACCTTGTCTAATTCATGAAGGTGCCCCAGTGCTTGTTATGTAAAATTTTCTTTCATATGATATGACTCTCTCTGGTTTAAGGTGACTGTTGTAATACAAAGGATCCACCTGGTAGCCTACTCATCATGGGATCCATCAACCTGAAGAATTACAAACCAACATGCCATGCTTTTGAAAATTCACTTGCATAGGGAAGTCCTTTTCTATAATTATTGGGAGGGTGCAACAAATAACTCCCTCTACCACTGATAGGATAAAAATTTCCTTAATTTGTAACCATGAGTCCTACTCATCTTCTTCAAGTCTTGAAGGTAGCTTCACAGTATGTTCTTCTTAATTATAAACATCAATGATTAATGCAAGGATCTTATCTTCCATCTGAAGCCTCTTCATAAATCAGAGAGACTTCAAATACATCCTTCTGAATGAAAATTTGACTTGTTCATCTCTCTTGTGTACTTGTTATTCTAGTCAAGGTAGGATCACACTATATACACTATCTCAGTTCATCAACTAACGGTAACATAGTCATCTAGTCCACTATCGAGGACATATTGTAGCTTCTAAGCACATTAATAACTAAGTTTTTAGTGTATGAAGGTCTAAAAGTCTCCAGACTACAGTAATCCAGACATCTGCGGTCCTTGCAATAGTCACATTTTTTTTCCATATCAAAAAATTTAGTCATATAGAGGTTTGGATAACAACATGAGTTACATAGTCATTTATTTTTATACTCGCATAGGTTTCCCATACCATATACCATGATGGTTAATATGGTACACATCAACAACTATCTTTGAAGGGTTTTTAAAGGATTTATTTATAACTGCATACAATTTGTAGATCATTGACATAGTCCTATAATGTATTTTCATTTTTCAAGTATTTGACACAAACCTTTTGGTTTATTAGAATACTATGATGCAAGTCTTTAGACTTCTGAAAAATCTTCTCTTACGATGATAAGATATTATCTAAGAATAATTCAAATAATATTGTAGTGATGATGCATAGCTCTCATTCCAATGATTCAAGAATTCATCGATCTTTAAAATTAGTTCTCACATTATAGCATGTTATGCATGGAAACCTTTATCAAGCTAGGAACCAAGTAATATGTCAAGTTTAAATCTCTTCAATCTTGTCACACCTCTGTATTGCCAATGCCACTTAAGGTTTATGAAAGAGGGTCTTAACCAATATTATTTGAGAAAACCGAATTCAAAAGACATATGATTGAATCATAGAATTTCAATTATGCCTTATTTCATATTCACACATATAGTCTACATGAGCGTTCAAACAAAGATTACTAGTAGGAGATACATACTTTCTATTTCAGTAATTAGACATATTTACTAGTAGTTACTACCCACCATAATTTATGGAATTCTTTGCATTTTTATATTTCGGTAATTATACATATTTACCAGGGTAATTAGACATATTTACCAGGAATTATTGCCCACCATAATTTATGTAATTATTTGCATTCTTTAGGTAGAAATAAAAATTAAATATGTTGTAAGATTGTAACAACCCCAAAAATTTAACACTTTGTTGAGCCTATCTCCACCAAAGCTCTGATACCATGTTAATTTTTATGCTCTCTTTAATTCTTGCAAAAATTATGTTAATGTCTTATAATCATTGAGAGTAATTGTAGATATAAAATCAACAATACGTATGAGGAGATATAATATGATTTGATTACAACTGAGGGTCCCAATTATATACCTAGGTAGGTACCCATTCATGAATGGTCATGTCTTGGAGTCATGAATCTTAAACACTAATTATTAGTTAATTATTCATATAGAATATATATATATATATACTATTCCCAATAGGTTTCTAGTAAGGGGAATTATCCCCTAGTTGCACTCTTTAACAATCCATAACACCATCACTATTGAATATAGGTAAAACTTTAGGGTGTATAGTAGGCAGGAGATGTTGTTCACCTTTTAAGGTAAGAGGACTTACCTTTATTCATCTTTGATTCATTAGACTATCACCTTCATGCCTTTCTTCCTTTGTCCCTTCTCTTCCTTCTTCTCAGACTATCATTTCTCCTTTTTTGGTGGAAAGAAAAGATAGGCTTCTTCTTTATTGAAGTCCTATCTTTTTTAGTAAGCTTCTTACTTAGGCTTATTGTGAAGGGACTCTTTGGATTCTTTGACTCCTCTAGATTCATATTTATCCCTTAGTGAATCCACATTTATGATTTTTAAGTACATATAACCCTTGTTGAGCTAAAATGTTCCAAGATCATTCAAGCTCTTCTTGAATTCTTGTAATCTTCAAGATCAAAATATACAATTGATGCAATATAATTTTTTGTTCTTCTGGTCCAATGAGAATATGAGGTTGAACTACGCTAGGATGAGCCATTTACTAGGCATGGAATATTGTCCTTAAAATATCCCCAATATGGTCACCAAAAATGTTGATCTCTTTTCCTAACAGGGAAAATATTCAACCTCCTATGACATGTTTCTAGATTCCCTCTACTATTTTATAGTGGTAGTACTGCTGTATTGATCACACTTTAATATGCATATAGCTTGAATATCAAAAATCAAACATTCAATGCATGCATTTGCGAGTGGACAAGGTATTTTTCAAAGTAAAAATGAAATGATAGAGAAATAAATTATGTACTCACAAATCCATTCCGCAATGTCATTCATAAATATACACGAGGAAACATATTTTAAGAAAATTCAAATAAAGAGAAACATAAAGTATTAGTTTAACTACTCATATAACTATAAAATGATTTCATACATCTAAAATCATAAGGGCATAGGAAAGCATTCACAAGGTTCTTACTTCTTATTTGAAAATCAAAGTTTCAGAATCACAAATGACATGTGTTCTTGAAATAAGATCTTTGTGAGAATCAATAGAATAATTTACAAACTAAAAATTTTAGAATAAATTCAAGTGCTTAAAACACATTCCCAAAATATTGTTACTTAAGCATAAAGTAAAATGCATTCATCTCCAAGGGACTAGGATGGGGCTACCATGGACTAAATAGTAATGATACAAGTAATTGG
Source organism: Pinus taeda (assembly GCA_000404065.3). Lineage (NCBI taxonomy): Eukaryota > Viridiplantae > Streptophyta > Pinopsida > Pinales > Pinaceae > Pinus > Pinus taeda. The sequence continues at coordinate 8,008 of APFE031139537.1, forward strand.
AATGAAGGAAGAAAATGTAGCCAGGGACTGGCTTTAGAAAACATACAATAGTTCAATAAATTCAGATGATCAAAGTTTGGGAAGAGAATAGGAAATTGCTTCAAAGAAAAATACACTGTCACAAATTTGTCAAAGGATAAAAAACAAAATGAATCCTCTCCTTCTTTGCAACTATTCTAGAATAAATTTGTATAGGTGCCTCCTAAAATGTTCATTATCGTAATTGTTTAGGGAAGTTATTATGGGTTAATGACTTCATTTGAGAACTTATCGAGTCATTATTTGATGTGGTACTTCTTGGGTGGAATGGTTATGTCCTTCTTCACTCTCAAGGTAAATATGTCATCTTCTAGGTCATTAGCATCTAATTGTAGTTGTACAACATTATCCAATTGATCATTGTTGTCATTAAAAAACATGACCAACCATTTCTTGATTTGGGCTTCATGAAAAGCAGTGATATTTTCGAAGTTAGCCCCAAATGATACTTTGATATCATCTAATTATTCTTTTAAAACATGTTTAGAAGCTATCGTAGAGTCCCGAATCATTCAGGGGCCTTTGAGATCATTAACAATCTTAATGGATTTAAATAAATTGTTGCATTTTTTGTCATTGATGCTTGAACATTCAGAAAGCACGTCTTTTATTTATGGTAGTATTTAATAGGATATTGCCTTTTAACATACCACCTTCATCAAGCCATGCGAGAGTGATAATGGAAGTTAATAACTGTCGGTTAGCGTTAAATAGGTTCTACAAGAAATAATTGATGTAACACAATATCAAAGTGACTAGTTAAGTAATCCCCATAGTGGAAGGGTAGGATGTGACATGCAGATAATTCACATAACTTAATATCAAGGTGTAAGAAGATATGATTAATGTAACAAAATATCAAGTATCATTTTCCACCTCAAGAATCAGACTTCTTTCAATGAACTTTCGATTATCCTCAAAAGGAGAAAACCATTGATTTTAACCATGGAACATAAGAAAAAAGGTAATTTTATGACATGTTGTATGGAAACATGTATGTGCAGAAAACTGCTCATGTGAAGGATTGAATGTGTAGGAATAATGGATTATGCGAAAGGACTATATGGGTAGGAAAATGATGTGAGAGACTATATGTGAAAAATAATGGTTGATGAATCGTTCTACACAAAAGGAAAAATGAATAAGTATCAGAAATGTGGAAACCATAGTGCATGTGCAGAGATATGCGAAGTGGAATTATTTCTGCACATTTCACTTGAAAAAAAAAAATCAACACATAAATAAGTAGTTGAATTTAATTTTCTTCAATTTTATTTGAAACTTTCTATTATTTCTGGATATAGACATTTCAGTGTTCCCCTTTTCCTTGGTGGGATAGTCACATGGATTGTGTTAAAGCTTTTTGTGGTCATGATCTTTTCATTCAAAGATTCTTTTCCTAGTCCTTGATTATCTTGAAGTGGAAACTTCTCCATTCTTTAATATATGAGAGTTTACTATCACTGTAGTTATATTATGATATTAAAATAAAAATTTTCTCTAAATATCAATGAATAGGGATATTTATTTTGTTAAATTCATATTCGATTTGAACTTAGCTCTAATGGATATCATAAGAATAGGCATGCAACAATAATGAACTTCACTGGAGAGACTTGAACCCTCACAGGGTGATAACATCACCCTTCTTTAACCAACCTTACAAGCCAATGCTAACTATTTCATGGCAACTTCTCTTCCGTGAACATAAGTCAATCCCCTATATCTAGTGGCTGATATAGAAACAATAGAAACCAGAAAGGACAATGTTTTCCTTAGAGAAATTAATAAATGGAGGAAATGCCTACCTAGAATCCAACGCTAGTCTTTCTCTTCTCTTGGCTTTTAGACTCTAGGTCTAACGCCAATTACTATAAATGGAACCTACAAGACAATCAAAACAAACAAGATAACTCCAAGACATCCATAGCATAAACTGATATCTCTATTCAATGAGTCATGTGGATATTGAAATACATATGCAACAAATAGACATAAAGCATATGAAAAAAAAAGCTTCTTGTATTAATGTAATGTAGGAGAAGATTACAACCCTTTTGTAGTTCTTGAAAATGTAGAATATCCCACCAAACTTGCCCTTTCTTATCCACAAGGAAATCCTTCAATCACAACTCAAGGATGGTAATAGATCCTTAGGTAAAAGGAAACAACAAAAGGGTATAGCTAAGAGTCTCCAAAATCCAATCTAGACTCTATAGGAGGCAGTGAATTTATATGGTAAAAGTGGTAGTTTAGGATTTACTAATCTATGCTCGAGATCCACATATGAAGGAGGAAAAGCTCTAGGGACAAGAGATAAGACCTTTAGAGTAGGAGGATAGGAATTTAAGACCTTAATCAATATTAAATGGTTAAAACCACCTTAGAAGCTTTTGGAAGAAGAAGTTTCGTAAATATTTGTTATTTTTCCTAAAATTATAGAACCATTGCACCTACAAAGGAGATAAATCTAAGCTGGTAAGTGCAGGTGCTCAGATATGCAACATGCAACCATTGTAGGTGGACTAAAAAGCAGAGTGCACTGCCGCCAAAACATGAGTTTTTAATCTGATAAACCTAGAATTATTCTACTATTTAGAGAATGAATTCTTGATGATTTGAAAAGGAACAATGACAAGGTGTCAAAGATGTTGATTTATCTTGTTTCTAGGCCATTTGAATGAATGCCACAAAATGACTTGTAACACTAACAACTTTCAAAATATCAGAATATTTAAGAGTTGCATTATATATTTTTCAATGTCATCCTTCACCAATGTGTAACTTGATCTATCATGATAATATTTCACATTGGTTGAAAGAAAAATTCCCATAAATGCCTTGATCAAATTCCTTGGTGTTGATAAACCACACATACTCTACCTATAGCTCATTCAATTTCTCACAATAGTCAATAATGGACCTAGGAATAAATTACTAGGTCCCTATAAAACTAGTGTAGCACCTTATTATTATTGTTAGTGTAGCCCCCTTATTGTTATTTTTGTGCCCATGTAATCCCCATATTGTTATTATTGTGCCCCATAGAAGCTAAATATTGTTATTGTTGTGCCCTTGCATTATTATTGTTATGTAGGCTCTGATTATATTGTGACCCCTTGGACTCCTATATATAGAAAGGAGGTTTTCTCATTTGAATCATCCAATAATTATTCATTTATGTAGTGTAAAGGAGATTTCCCCCTCTAAGAGGATAATTTTTAAGCCGTTGAAGTATCTATTTATGAGTTGGTTGCATAACATTTGGTATCAGAGCTTTGGATTATAGGGTTTCTCTCTGCAAACAGGTCACCATGGAATTTTAATTGTAACTCTTTTTCTACGATGCTTCAAAAGCTGAAATTGAAGCCACATGGAACCAAAATATTTATGAACTTTGTGTATGAATTTCAGATCTTGTCTCGCTATATTTGCAGAGGTATGATCTGAGGAAGTTAAGGTTTTTGCAGGCTCCAGAATTCCATCGCAAACAGGTGACCTAGGGAAAATCATCATAAATTTCCCTTTGAGCATTGGATTTAATTTCATAAAATGTGATGAGAATAGGACATACTATATTTTGTTGGATACAATTTTCAAGGATAAAAGTTGAAACAACGACATGTGGCACTTTGTAAAAGTTCGCTCTACTGAACCAGTCTATAATCAGACCATCATGGGAGATTGAGCATAACTCTTTCTTAAAGACTCAAATATTGGTATGAATTGTTGGGTTGGAAAGAAGACTCAGAGGGCTACTACAGTATGTAATTTTAGATATTTTAGACTGAAAATTATAGAGATACAACAGCTGCAATATCTAGCTCCTTAAAAGTAAGAAAAATCTATGTATTTATTTAAATTCTTCATAACTTTTGTTTAAAAAATCAATTTAAACTGATTCAAAAGGCATAGTGAAGCGTAAATATCATTGTTTGATTCCTTGAATCAAGAAAATTAAAACACCCTCTACTATGATGCATGAATGAGAGGAAGAAATACAACATGATATATCAAAATTACGAGACCAAGTGCAAGAAATTTCGCTTTCACAAAGAAGAAACATAAATGAAATGGAAGCTAATATGGATGGCTTGAAGAATAGTTTAAAATCTTTCATGGAAGGTTTGAAGGATCGCATAGAAGAAAAAATGAGAGGCAACATGGAATATTTGAAGAATGGTTTAAAAGTAGACATGGAAGGTTTGAAGGAAGGTTTGAAAAATTTGCTACAAGAAATGCTTCCTAATGGCGAAAGGTATTAGATGAAACTCATCATGAGAACAAAATAAATGTTAATAATGATTTCATAAACTCTAATGTTGGATTGAAGACCCACCATATTCCAAATATCGATACGAGGAAGTTTGATGAAAAGGATCCAGTAACATGGATACTACAAATGGAGCAATATTTTGATCTTCATAATGTGAAACACACACAAAAGTTACGCATTACAACTTTATATTTAGAACCCAATCATTTTTTATGGTATCTATTCCTTTGTTCTCATAAACCACTTGTCACTTGGTCAATTTTTTATGGTGGACATGATAGCACACTTTGAGTATACAAAGAGAAGCACATTCTTTAGCCAATTGATAAATTTCAAACAAAAGGGTTCAATAGTAGAGCACATTGAGGACTTCCAAAAATTAAATATAAGGGAAAATGATATTACAAAGGAGCATAGGATTGATGTGTTCATATGGACTTTAAAGGATAACATCCAACATGAGGTTCTCCTTTGGGAACCTAATTCATTGGAGAAGGCATTCAAGTTGACAAGAAAAATTGAAAGGAAAATTATGGCAACAAGGAAGCATACCACTCACTACTATAAAAATGGGAGTGTTGGTTCCCCTAACCTTCCACAACCTACAAGGTTGACACCACAACAATTGGAAGAAAAAAGAGCAAAATGGATTTTCTACCTTTGTGATAGAAAAGACACTAAAGGTCATAAGTCTGCTGAGAAGAAATTATTTTACATAGATTGTGAAGAAGAGGAATAAAAGGTACAATAAACTTCAAAAGAAGAGTAAGTGCACTAGGAACCAACCCTAGAGAAAGAAGAAATAAATCTGACCCTATCTTGTAATGCATTGGCAGGAATTACAACTCCTCAAACTCTCAAGATAGAAGGACATATCAAGAATAAAAAGGTAATCATGTTGACTTATTCTAGCAGTAACCATAATTTTATTCATTGTAAGATAGCCAAGGAATTGAATTTCTTCCTATACCCAGCACTAGAGTGTCAAGTGATGGTTGCAAATGGAGGAACTATAAATTTCTATGGAAAGTGCCATAATATCAAGATAACCATGGGGTAACATGTATTGAATAGTAAAATTCTCTCCATTCCAATGGGTGGTGTTGATATTGTACTAGGATTCCAATGGTTACAATATTTGGGTATGATAACTTTTAATTTTCAAGAACTTTTCTCGAATTTTTTTGTAAGGAAAGGAAGTTGAATTAACGGGTATCAGAGGGAAACCATGAAAGACAATTAGCTCTAACAACATGACAAAGCTTCGAAAGAAATAACAATGGGGTATAATTGCACAATTATGCTAACTAGAGGTTCAAACATCAAAATTGTCTATTTCTCCATATCTCCAAAAAGTATTGGTCAATAATTCGAAGGTATTTGAAACTCCCAAAGGCCTCCCACCTGTTTGTGATCATGATCATGCTATTCATTTGATTCCAGCAAGTGTTCCTCCAAACATCAAACCTTACAGATATCCCTATGCCCAAAAAAGTGAAATTGAACGTATGGTTGCAAAAATGCTAGAGGTCGGAATAATTCAACCTAGTCAAAGTTATTTTTTGGCTCCAGTATTATTGGTGCACAATAAGGATGGATCATGGTGCATGTGTATGTATTATAGGGAGCTCAACAAGATCACTATTAAATATAAATTTCCCATTCTTGTCATTGATGAATTACATGGAGAAATTTACTTCTCCAAGTTGCATCTTCATTCAAGATATCATCAAATTAGAATGAAGACCAAAGACATTCCGAAAACATCATTTAGAGCTCATGAGGGTGATTATGAATTTTTGGTCATGCCTTTTGGCATTACCAATGCACCTTATACATTTCAAGATTTGATGAATTCCATTTTCAAACCCTTAGAAAATTTGTGTTAGTACTTTTTGATGATATATTAATCTACAACAAGTCTTGGAAAGATCATGTTCAACATGTTGACAGGGTGCTCAAACTATTGGAGGAGAAAAAAGTATATGCAAAAACGTCCAAAAGTTTCTTTGGAGTACAAGACGTGGAATATCTGGGTATATTGTATCTGATGAATGTCTTAATGTAGAACCTAACAAAATTAAACCCATTAAGGAATGAAAAACTTGGCAACCATAAGGCATATGCGAGGATTTCTCGGGTTGGTAGGGTATTATCGCAAGTTTGTTAAGAATTATGGGAGAATAATAGTACCTCTAACAACATTACTAAAGAAAGATGCATTTTCTTGGACTTGAGAAGCAACTAAATCCTTTGAACATATTAAAGAGGCAATGTGCCAAGCATTGGTCTTAGCTACGCTAGACTTCACAAAAACCTTTATTGTGGAATGTGACGCCTCAAGAAATGGAATTGGTGTTGTTTTAGTGCAAGAAGGAAGACCCATTTCTTTTGAAAGTCATCTAATCAAAGGCAATATTTACACAAACCTATTTATGAGAAGGAAATGTTGGAAATAATACATGCACTAAAGCAATGGAAAACTTACCTAAAGGGAAGACACTTCAAGGCAAAAACAGATCATGATAATCTTAAATACTTTTTTGAATAAATATTATCTTCAGAAAAGCAGCAAAAATGGGTTTACAAAAGATATTATTTTTGTGAGAATAGTCATTTGCAAGGTATAACTCTCTTCTAGATAAATTTGAAGCTATTCAAGATATAGAGTTTAATTTTCCTTTCTAGCATAGTTTGTTTAAATCAAAACCGGAGACTTTTGTAGATCAGATTGTCATCGACAAAATAGTACTGCAACCATATATACCTCAAATCCAACCTTTTGAAATAGATCATGATCTTAAATCCCTACAACAATTTGATAAATTACAGGATCTAGTTTATGTTTTAAACCAAGCCATTGATGAAGCTTATATTCAACAATCTGTTGAATTATCAGCTTTAATCATTGCAACAGCTTCCTTGTCCAACCAATATTCCTAGTTTGTTCATCTACAACCCCCTAGTCCTACTCATTCCATAGTCTCTACTTCTTCACATGTTATAGCTCAGACTATTATTACTACTATTCATGTAGTTATCACAACTATCCTGAAGTTATCACAACTACACCTACCACAAGTCCATCTTCCATTCAATATTTTATACCATGTATGGCAGCTAAATATGCACATTAGGTGTTTCCAGGCCAGCTGAATGCTATGCTTGCAGATTACCAGTCCAAAATTTTTACATTTGATAACACCAGTTCTCATACTTCTCAGCACCATATGGATAGGATTAATGATGTGTTTGACCTTCAAGAATTAGATGAACCCGATGTAAAAATACGATTGTTTGCTCAAAGTTTAGGAGGTGATGTCAAAAAATGGTTTAGGATTTTACCTGTAGGAAGTGTAGCTAACCTTGATGCTTTCCATCAAACTTTCTTAGCTAGATGGGAAATCAAGAAAAAACCACTTCAACTCCTAAATGAATATAAAAGACTGAAAAGAAGGGAAAATTAAAGTGTGAAAGAATATTGTGAACATTTTAATATTGTTTACAATGTCATTCCTACAAACATCAAGCCCTCCCCTAGCCTAACTTTAATTGATTTTCCTAATGGTTTTGATGTAGACATGGAATATCAACCTAGAGAGAGAGACCCAACGACATTGGAAGAAATGCAATCTAATGCTATAAAAGTTGAAGCTAACATCTTAGCCAAGAAGGCGAAATTAAAATCTGAACGCGGGGTTACCATAAAAGAAGAGCCTTCCACTTTTGCCTCTGATCATAAAATTGATAACCTAGTGAGGGTAGTGGAAAAGATGATGCAAAGATTAAATATAAATGACCAAACTCAAGTGAGAGAGTACCAAAATGCTCCTCAAAATAGAAACGAAAACTTTAGAAGAAATGTTCCCCAATCAAACAACGAGAACAAAAGGGTCCATACCAGCAAGTTTGGTCTCCTATTCAGGAAAAATACACTAATGGAAAGAGTAATATTATTGAAGACTTGGATGATAATCAAATAAATCTAATGGGAATAAATGATGAAGAAATAGTTTTCCTCACTCAAGAGGAGCAAGAACTTTTTCTCCTAGCTCAAACTGAACTAGACTCTAAAGAATGAAATGAATACAAACAAGGTTTTAAAAATTCCATCATGTAATTCCACAAGCAGTATAACCTTAGGAGAAAAAAGAATTCACATACTCTCAATAGCAAAAAAATCTAATAATC
>APFE031139537.1:23176-47833 GCA_000404065.3 Pinus taeda
TTCCATAGACTCCAACTATGAGATTAAAAAAAAAAAAAACACATCAAGTTTGTTTACCGCAACATGCCAACAAGTAGCAAGCCCCAACTATATAATATAAGAAAGTAGTAGGTATCCCAAAGGCCTGAAGGGGATCTAATGGAAATAAATGACCGTTGTCAGAATCCTTCCTATCAATATATAAATATGTAAATGTAGATGTATTATTATTTTAATTGGAAATATTCAATTACATTATAAAATTTAATTACGTCTCTCCCAATCTAAATTGCTTATTAGCATAATTCAATAGCTTCATAGGTATTTCATTTTTTAACAACGTTATAACATGTGGATCAATTTCATTTTTGGTGCACAATCTCTGCCTTTTAAGACAATATGGTGTAGTGGCCCAACCCCTACAGATTAATAATAATAGAGAAGATGAAAGGTTCTACAAACCAACATATTTTTCAAAAAAATAGTCTAACATCAGTACCTTAAATTTTTCAAGAATATATCATATTGAGAACGTTTGAGAAAACATGGAAAATATGGGCAACAACTATCTCTCTTATAAGAGGGTGATGTAGAAAGAGTGATAAGATTTCACTATTTTGATTTTTTTTTGTTAAATCAGGAAAACCAATATTAATAGAGATATTGGTATAATTCGTTACTAAATTTTGTGAAGTGACTAAATGTAGCTTTAACCATTCACCTTAAGATTTTTTATACAATATAATTTCCTACTTCTATTTAATATCTTCATTATCACATCTTAACTCCACATCTACCACTCTTAAGAGGGATGAAATCTATTTATCCTTCTCAACACTTGGTGACCCAGAATTAAGATGGATCTAAGTTGATAGAATTTCCCCTTTAAATAGTATATGCTCACATGAATACCATGGTATTACCATGGGTCAATACCATGGGTTTTCATAACTTGGAGCTTAAAAATTACTATTAGTGATTTATAAAAATTAATAAAATTAATAATTGATTTTTATTTTAACCAAGTTAAAATGTTTAACATACATTAAATTACAACATCCATTTTTACTCTTGATCCACCAAGCCCCGAGAGCGATCAAATATTTTTTCACTCTATGCTAGTTTGCATATCATGATATTTGATACCTCTCAAAGCTCAGTAGATCCAGAGTAAAGATGGATCTATGTTGGTTTAATTCTCCTCTTTAAATAGGCTACATTCCAAGTGAATACCATGGGTCAATACCATGTGCGATTTTTATTTTTATTAATACTAATATAAGGGTTAATAATGTTTTTTTGCATGGTATTAATAACAATCTAGTCCATGGTATTTGTCCCATAGTATTTTGCCCATAGGTTTCACCTAAATATAACGCATTTTTTTAGTGTTCCTAAATATAAGGTGACTTATGGAGTAAATATAAAAAAAAATGTTTTATTTATTTACCATAACCCTGGTTTATTTATATTTTTATTAATTTACCATACCTCTTTTATAAATATGGTATTTGACCCATATGATTCACTTAAATAAAACCTCCTTTTTTAGCCTTCTTAAATAGAAAGAGGGTTATGGACTAAATATAAAAAGAAGTTTTATTTATTTACCATATCTCTACTCTATTTATATTTTTATTTATTTATCATACCTTTGGAGTAAGTATAAAAAAGGCTTTATTCATTTACCATACCTCCACTTTATTTTGATTTTTATTTATTGGGACAAAATACAACCTCCCAAACCACCACCCAAACCAGAAAATGGGCGATTGCAAATGAATTTAACGTTGCAAAGCAGAAAATTAGACAATTGTAATGGAATATAACCTTCCAAACCAGGCGATGCTAAAATGAAAAAAATAATTATCTTTTAAATAAAGGTTGGGCTAAATATATGAAATGGGTGTTTTATAAAAATTTCACTCCAATGAAAAGAGCCTATGACAAAAGAAATTACGGATCAATTTGAACTTCCCACATCAATTTCAACTTCCCACCCTGGTTAAGATTCAAACATCGTTTAATATTGAGAATGAATTAGCAAAGATAAAAATTCCTATTCCTCTAACAGAGGTGATGAACAAAAATATGTACAGACCCAAAGTGATGAAAGCTCTAAACATAGGGGAAAACACAAATTCTGTAAATTTCAATGATGACCAGCTTGAACTCTTATTTGGACTGGAAGTTGAGGGAAAACAATAGGATGGAGGAGTTCCTCCATTCTATGTAAGCCTAAATATTCATGACAAGATTCTCCATAATGCTATGTTAGATTCAGGTGCTTCCCACAATTTAATGCCTAAAGCTGTTATGGAGAAATTAGTACTTGACATTACAAGACCTTATAAAGACTTCTATTCTTTTGATTCCAGCAAAGTAAGATGTCTAGGTCTCATCAAAGACCTATGTGTTACTTTATTTCAAATCCCTGCTAAAAGTCTAGTAATGGATATAGTTATTGTAGATATTCCCCCTAAGTATATCATGTGATTGTCATGCTCATGGGAGAAAAATTACACGATATCTTGCAGATGGATATGACCTTTGCCAGCACACCAGTTTTTGGGCAACAAAGAAGACTATATAGGGAGACTTTAATGAAATTCATGGTGAGTCATCAAGACAAGCCTCATAACTATCCACTTTACTCTGCCCACTCAGATTTGGACTCCTTCAATCTTTATAATGATGGAGACATCAACACTCAGGTGATTAATGCTGAAATTGAAATTTCTAAGAAAAACTCAAACCAAACACAAACAATAGAAACAAATACTCTTCCTGGACCTCTTTGGAACATAAGCTTTGATGGCTCTTGTAACAAAGATGGTTCTGGAGTAGGAGTATGGGTGGTAAATGTCGGTGCACTAAGATGACTATTAAAAGCAACCTTAATACCTACATTAATTATCAAACCAGTGTAATTCCATTTATTTCAAGAGTGTTCAACATTGTCTATGGAAGTGAATTCAAAGGTTAATTCAGAATGAAATGATTTCAGATCGTTGTAATAATTAATATCTAATTCTCAAAGTTCAATCCAAAACAAATCTGAAGGAAAACATTAAAGAATTTTCAAATATATTTTAATATATTGTGCAGAGAATTGAATCTGAATGCAAGTATGCTAAAGGAATCACTCTTAACATATTTACTAATTATCATTGACAATAATTCATTCAGCAAGAAGGGAAGGTACAACAAATAAACAACAAGCAGTTATTCAAGCTTTTACCTAAAAGCAATCAACTATGAATTCAAGATCTCTGATAACACTACTTCAGAAAGAACACCAATTAAATACTTAAACTAATCTGATAGATTCATCAAAGATTAACATGCAGATGTAAACATAGCAAGATCTAGAATCTACTTTGAATGGCAAAAGTAAATCATAAGGATCAATACTCACAACAATCAGAATAATTCTAATTTCATGAAATAAAAGGAGTAAATAATTGCAAGAGTAAAAGGAAATAAGTATGGCACAAGCAAAGTAGTAAATCTCCTATCGACCGAGCCTAGAGTCTCCAGAAGTCACTACCAAAAGATACTGAGAATGCGATTATAGGTAAAACATGGTCTTTCTCATTAAACTCAATAATAAAGATACAACATCACTGTAGTGAGAATACTCTGTGTCAAAAGTGAATAGTTAAAATCTCTCCAAATTCTTAGCTAGCTATTATATTTTCCATGTTGGCTTTATATAACCTATGAGAGACAAATGAATAGGACCAAATCCTTAGGATCAAGAGATCTCGAGGATTTTGCAACCGACAATCAAATTTTATTACAAAATAAACTTGATTCTCCTAGTCTTCTGCTAGCCCTCATGATCGAAACATTGTCCTTTTTCTTTTCTTGGTCCCTATTGTTCCATCGTTTGAACAACAATTGCTCAATTCATATTCCTACATATAAAAATAGTGAAAGTTAGCTTTCATGCCCAAAATTAAATAATTAGTTAATAATTGATTTTATCCATCTTCTACAATCATTTCTTCTAAATTATTTTCTAAAGTGAAGATAAACATATAAAGATGAATGGTTAATTAAGATAATATGATGATAAAACATACCTTTTCAATGGCCCAATAGTAAACACAAGAAAAAATCACGCAGAGGGTCACCCAGACAAGCTCAATTTCCAATGTACCAATAACATAACAGAGTATGAAGCCCTTATATTAGGATTGCAGTTATTGAAAAAATTAGGTGCCAAGAGAATCTCCATTTAAGGAGATGTTGAATTAATTATAAAACAAATTAAAGGAGAATATTAAGCTAGACACCCTAGAATGAGAGCATACACAAATGTTGTGCTCGATTTTCTAGAATATTTTCTTGAATATGATCTTTCTGCAATTCCTAGAAAACAAAATATCATTCCAAATAGTCTGGCTTTTTTAGCCATCTCCTCTAAAATACCTCACCCTAATCGAGAATATATAGTGGAAGTGAAACATCGACCAACTGTACCAGATAATATGAAGTATTGTTAGGTATTTGGCAGTGATAAACAAATTGAAAGTTTTCTGCAATCTAAAGATGAATTTCAAAATGATAGTGTAGATTTGGAATCTGAATTAGAAAATAAAATACCTGTACATTCTAGTTTAGAAATGAAGTCAGAAAACTCAAATGTAAATACACCCATAGATAAAATTATAAATAAATTAGAATTAGTTGAGATAGACCGAGAAAAAGAATAATTTGAAACACTTCAGCTAAAGGATAATGTTTTACCTAGAGGCCTAGTTCCATTAGAAGAATTATTTGATTTCAATGATGTGGCTAAAAAGCCTAATATTGAACCCACATGAGCAGCAGTAGAAGACTGTAACATAGGCAATGAAAAAGACCCCACAATCATAAAACTGTCTAAATCACTCCTAGTTGCTGAAAAATAGAAATACATTGCTTTATTCAAGGAATTCAAAGATTTTTCTTCTTGGAGCTATGAAGATCTTAAAATATATGATACAGAAGTTATACAACAAAAAATTCCAATTAAAGAGGATCAAAAACCATTTAAACAAAAACTTCGAAGAATAAATCCATTTCTAATGCCTTTAATTGAGAAGGAAATTAAGAGAATGTATGACTCTAAAATCATAGTTCCTCTTAGGTACTCTAAATGGGTTTCCAACATTATGCCAACTAGGAAGAAAATAGGTGAAATCAAATTGTGCATAGATTTTAGGAACCTTAATAAAGTCTCCTTAAAGGACAACTACCATTTACCAAAAATGGATCATATTCTATAGAAGGTAGTTGGGTCTTCTAGGATTTCTTTACTAGATGATTTCTCAAGTTATAATCAGGTTTTAGTTTACCCTTGTGATCAAGATAAAACAAACTTTACTACTCCATGGGGTACCTTCATGTATGTGAAGATGCCCTTTGGTTTAATGAATGTTGAAGCCACATTTCAAAGAGAAATGGATATTGCTTTTGCTGATGAAATTGGTAGATTTATAGTAATCTATTTAGATGACATCATTGTTTATTCTAAAACTAATCCATAACATTTGTTACATCTGAGAAGAGTATTTGAGAAATGCATACAGTTTGGGATTTCATTAAATACTAAGAAAACAATGTTTGGCCTTAAAGAGGGAAAACTTCTTGTTCATATCATCTCTAAGGAAGGTATTAAAATTAATCCCAAGAGGATTGAAGCTATTCTAAAAACAAATCATCCCAGAAACTTTAAGGAACTTCAATCATTTATTAGTAGAATAAACTTCCTAAGAAGATTCATCCCTAAGCTTCCAAAACTTCTCAGAAACGTAACAAACATGCTAAAAATAGATTCAAAAATCATATGGAACATTGAAGCTAGGCAATCATTTGACCAAGTTAAGCAAGATTTGACAAAAGCACTAGCCCTAATCAGTGCAGACTTCACTAAGTATTTTATAATTTTTTCATTTGCTTCTGAACATACTGTTGCAGTTGTCCTATTATAGAAAAACGATGCGGGATTTGAAAATCCCATTGCTTTATTTAGAAAGGCTTTAAGGGATGTTGCACTCAACTATAATATAACGGAAAAACAGTCCTTTGCATTGATAAAAATAGTTAAAGATTTTAGACTGTATATCCTCCATTCTCACATAATTTCTTATGTACCAAATGTTTTAGTTAAGGATATTTTGACACAAAATGGATCAGATGACAAAAGAGCCAAATAGATTGCCATTATTCTTGAATATGATATGGAAATCAAGCCAACCAATCTTATTAAAGGACAGGGATTAGCCAAATTGATGGTTGAATCTAACTTTAATGCTTTGGACATTAACTTTGTAGCTACATTAGATGATCAAGAGCAACATGCAACTCCACAACTAGATGAGGATTTTATGACCTCACCCTAGTATGCAGACCTTATTTATGTCTTATTCAATTCAAATGCTCCTCTTGGTCTGACTAAGACAAAGACTAGATTTCTAAAGTTAAAAGAAGTAAAGTTTTGCATCATAGGTAGTACTTTATATTGGAAAGATGTTGGTGGTGTTCTACTAAGGTGTCAGTTGAAAGATGATGTAGAAAGAACAATGCAAGAATTTTATGAAGGTGACTACAATGGCCATATGTACTAGAAAACCATTGCTAATAAGTTCCTTAGAGTTGGTTTTGACTGGCCTACCCTTTTCGTCAATGTTCATAAGAAGGTAACTTCTTGCCATAAATGCCAAATATTTTAAGGAGAAAGAAAGTTATTGCCTCTACTGTTGAAGCCCATATCTATTTAATGTCCTTTCCAGTAATGGGGATTGGATTTCATTGGAGAAATCCATGCACCATCCTCTACCCAACATAAATGGATCCTCACCACTACGGACTACTTCACCAAATGGATTAAGGTCGTACATTCTAGACTAGCCACTGATGTTGTTATCATCAAATTCTTCGAAACCAATATCCTTTCTAGACTTGGTTGTCCAAACAAGATCATTATAGAATATTCTGCAACTTTTAGATCTAAGAAAATGATAGATTTCTCCAACAAATTCCATATTAATTTGGGAAATTCAACTTCTTATTACCCATGGGGTAATGGGTTGGCTGAATCTTCAAATAAAAGTATATTAAACATTGTTAAGAAGCTGTTGGAAGAGAACAAAAAGTCATGGCACAACAAGTTGATAAATGCACTTTGGGTTGTTAGGCTCACCATAAAGAAATCAATTGGGATGTCACCATACCAATTGGTTTATGGAATGGATGTTGTTTTTCCATCCTCTTTTGGGGTTCCAGTCATGAAGGTAATTTAGGAATTGCAGTTTGAGCCAAATGATATCCAAAGGAGAATTGATCAGACAATCTAATTGCGGCAATCCAGGGAAGAAGTCTATAATAAGGTTCAGGTCATCCAAGAGAATATCAAGAAGGTACTTGATAAAAGAACCAAAGAATATGATTTCAATTTGGGTGATAGAGTCTTAAATGTAGGTTTTAGCCTCGTATAGGAAATTACCTACATATGAATTCTAAAACACAAAAAATAAACAATGTGAGAGAATAACACATAAAACACATATACACAGATATTTTCCCTTGGATCCAAAAACCAGGAATACATGCTTGATTTTTCATTATGTTCTTTTCAATGTTACAATACATATCTATACATGTCGAAGCATCCAATACCATGGGCCGAAAACCATCGCATCCAAAACCATGGACTGAAAACCATCGCATCCAAAACCATGTGCGAAAATCATGCACAAAACCATAGGTGGGTCCACTCAAGCTAACATAGGGTCAAAAACCAAAATTTTCTGGGGCACTTCTCTAGACCCCATAGAGTGGGGTTACCTGCACCCCTCAAACCCTTTATGACACCCGCTGCTATGCAATCGGCGCAACGAAGTGGGGGATTTTCCCCCCTTCTAACCCCCCGGTTAACTACGTGGGCTAGTTGTGGAAAGAATATAACACAACCCAACATTCTCCCACTTGTTTTTTTCTTTCCATAGGGGCCACAAGAGAGCTTAGTCATTTATCCAGCCCTACAATGCCCATTGTTTATCTACACCAGGAGAACTTCTCAGAGTTCACAGATTTTGTCAATGCATCTGTAATATTCTTCAAAGTGTTCACCTTTACCAGAAAAATCTTTTTGTCTTCTATCATATCCCTCACAAAAGTGATACTGAACATCAATGTGCTTTGTCTTTGAATGATATGCAGGGTTATTTTCCAAGAAAATTACACTTTGGCTGTCACAGTCTATCATTATAGCTCCCTATACTAACCCCATACTTGAACACAATCTGTGCAACCAAACTGGTTCCTTGCTTGCATGAGTGGCTACCATGTATTATGCCTTTGTAGGTAATTATAAGAACACTCAAAGAGTCATCTCTCCCCCAAGAAATTACAAGATTTAGAATGACAACATGATCCTTACTAAGATTGACTGCTGTGGTATACCATTTTATTACTGATAGAAAAACTGGTAATTATAAGAACACTCAAAGAGTCATCTCTCCCCCGAGAAATTACAAGATTTAGAATGACAACATGATCCTTACTGAGATTAACTGCTATGGAATTTAATAGATAAATATCCTTGCATATCAAGAGAAATCTATAGGCTACCTAGCACACAAAGCAGACTCATTCCAAAGATCGACACAGACATAAACACTTCTAAAATGATTCGGCCACTTTAGGTTCTTACCAGTGCTGAGTACAGTGGTAGGCAGGCTCCCAAATCACCTAAATGCTTGAGCTCTTCTCGTGATGCAAGCAGATCAGACTGAATGTTCGCAGTTGCAGAGCATGAGAAGCTCTCAACACAATGACTCTCAATCCCTTCCTCCCCCTCCAAAATGAGCTCCTCTTTCTTTCATAGACCAAAGGGCTTGATGACTCAAAAGTAAAACAAATGTCACCAAAAGATTGTCCAGACTCAGATGTGAATGGAAAAATTCACGTTATCTCGTCCCTTTTCCTTTCGGAAATCCATCTGGCATATGGGGACCGAATCTAGGACGACTCAATCTTATCGATCTTACAAAGTAGATACTTTTACTCAAAAACCTACGAGAAAAGAGAAATATAAAGACGCATATTTCATTTTACAAATAAATATACAAACAGACGTCCTTACACCACTGTCGGTAAGAAAAGACATGATACATTTAGAGTACAAAATGAGTAATCTGAGGATGAGTATACTGCTGATGTCAGAATCTTTCCAGAAGATAATTTGTAAAGTACTACACATGCACTTCCTTTTCGTATTCCCAAATATCAATCTCGTGATTTCCGGGTGGTTGTAAAAAGTTAATAGATATGAAAGGATTTTGTTCTGGATCTGATTGTAGGTGGAATTCATTGTATTCCATTTGAGTCCCATATCTATTGGGAGTCAGCATTCGTGCAGTGAATTCATGAGTGACAAACCAATGAATATGTCCACACCTTCTTAGTGCATTGATAAAATCATCATCTTCAATTCTGACAATGTCTTCGACATGCTTGAACAAGATTCTTGTCAGGTGTGCATGTGGTTCTGAGAACCCATCAATCTTTAGTCGACATAAGGTATATGTCTTTATCAGGAGAGCACTGAGTCCATAGATTTTCCACCACCTGATAAACCAGGCGGGAAAAGGATCTTCATGATTCATTCAGGAAGTTGGCCAATCTTCATACCTGAAATCAAACTGTAGATGATAAAAGAAGTTAGAGGAAATATTTTCTAAATTCATACATTGGAAAAAAGCAGTCTCCTGCCTTTCTACATCAAAATCAGTCCTCTATAGAGGATTATTTAACTGCTTGATAGTAATCCTGCAATTTCCAATTTTGTCATCTTCTCCATAAAAGAGTTCATAGGAGATGTTTCCTATATGGACCAGATAATCTAGTTCACCGTTTACCAAATCATTTTCAATTTCTTGGTCATGCAAGGTCCAAAGATTGGGAACTCATTCTCTCCAGCGAATTTCAGATACTGGATACCATATTTCATCATGGTCTAAAATGATTTCTCTCATATCGTATCTTACCCATCCCTGTCTTCCTTCTATTTCAACACGTTCTTCAGATATTCTGATAAAATTTCATGATAAAGAGGGAATGGAATTTTTCTCTAAAAATTCCCTTGACAACATATCAGCAAAAGAATTTTTATGTCCAAGAATGAATTCAATTTCAAAATCATACTGACTGAGAGTCATTACCCATATTACCATAGGGGCATCTTCAAATTCACACTTGTGAATAGCAAACTTTAAAGCTTGGCAATATGTCTTAACCAAGAACTTAGTGTAAATAACAAAGTCTTTAAACTTTTCTATTCCCAAACAAATTGCTCTGAGCTCTTTCTTGAGGTTGGCCCAATTTTCTTGAGATGTCGACCATAGTCCAGAAGCATATTGAAAAATTGCCAGTGAGTTTTTCTTTTTTGGATCTTCTTGACAAAGAACAGCTCCCCAACCAATATTACTGGCATCTGTCATAATTACTTTCTTCCATTGTTCTTGGATCGGACACAGAGGCTGAATTCTGCAAATCCTATCCTTTATTTTCTTGACTGCATTTGTGCAATCTTCATTCCAGGGAATGGGATCTTTCTGTAATCTCTTATTCAATAATTTCCTTTCTTGTGCACAATGATGAAG
Source organism: Pinus taeda (assembly GCA_000404065.3). Lineage (NCBI taxonomy): Eukaryota > Viridiplantae > Streptophyta > Pinopsida > Pinales > Pinaceae > Pinus > Pinus taeda. The sequence continues at coordinate 33,811 of APFE031139537.1, forward strand.
AAATTTGGAGACATAATTTAAGCTTCCTAAGAATCTTTGCAATTGTGTTTTTTCCAAAATTTCGTCAGGAAAATTATCTATGAAATCTAGACTTCTTTGTATTACTTGATATGAACCATACTGGATATTATATCCAAGAAAATCTATCATAGTTTTGAACAATTTCATCATAGTCTCAGAGAGGACTATCCCTTTTTCTTTTATCCTCTAGAGAAATAGTTTCAGATGCTTAATATGAGATGGTATATCATCAGAATGTACAAGAATATCATCAATGTATTTTTTTTATAAATTCCTCCATACCTTCAAACGTCTCATCCATTATGTGCTAGAAGGCTGATGGAGCATTGATGAGTCCAAATGGCATTATGTTGCACTAAAAATGACCTTCAGGAACAGAAAAGGTTGTTTTCCATTTGTCAGATTCCTTGATGCCTACTTGCCAAAATCCTGATTTCAAATCAAATTTTGAGAAAATCTTTGATTTTGAGATTTGTGTTAGGATTGTGGAGGGCTTTGGAAGGGGATAAGCATCATAATCCAATAGATTATTCAGTGGTTTGTAGTTTACCACCAACCTTGGTTTTCCTCTGGCAACCTCTGCATGTTTGTTTACATAAAAAGCAAATCAAGCTATTGGACTTTTTCTTTTTCTGATCAGGCCTTTCTATAAAAGACTCTTGTTCTCTTCTCTACAGTGAACCATCTGTTCTTGGTTCATCAGAACAACTTTCGATCTTCTTAATTTACCACTGAAGTCATTTTTCAATGGTAACTCAACTTCATGCTTATGCACATGCCAAAAGGCATTTGGGTCTTCAGAGCAGCATTCCAGAAATTTATTTTTCAGATGGGCTATCTCCCTATCAAACTTTCCTTGTTCAATGTTTTCATCAATTTTTAAAATCTCCTTCTTCTTTTCCATTTTTTACAGTAAGGTTTATGGCCGTTCAATACTTCTGATTCTATTGGGTGAGCTGGAATTTATAAAAGGAAAAAACATATCTTTACCTTTCAATTCAAGAAAATAACCATATCTCCTTGTTTCCTGATAAATGTTTGCTCCATGCTTTTGGAAATTCTGGAAGGAAGGTGTTCCTAACTACATTGCACTATCCATCCCTCTAACAATTGGGCAAACCACATTTATTCCAATAGAATCAATTAGGAAAATATCAAATGGATCTTCTGAAGTAGTGATGATATCTCCACTGGCTATTGTAACCTTTGGACAAGTAGTTGGCCTTCTGAGATGAGTATCAACTACTATATTATTTACAATATTTAATCTTGAACCAGTATCCATAAGGACTTTCCATTATTCCACGTTGGAACCAATTCTGACTTTTAATTTGATGCAATACATTACATCTCCATTAATATTATTACAACGTAATCCTACCCTTTCATCATCATTCTCATCATCAATCTTGGGTTCTTGAATCTGTATACCTGGAAAGGGTTTCTGATGGAATGTCCAATTCTGTGTCTATGCAGAAGTTTAAGGTTGTTCTGCTTTCATTTTCCTGAGTTGGCAATCTTGGTGACTTTCAATACAAAGCCTTCTATTTTCTTTTACTATCTTCCTTAGATATTTTATTGCCTGGTGGATACTGGGCAAAGTCTGGGGAAGATCTTCTCCAAAATCCTCCTTCCTGAATTGCCTGGTCAAGGCTTCTACTAAGAAAAGAGAAGCTGGAGGAACATATCCTCTGTTAGGATTACTTTGCTTGGCTATCTTAGAATTTAAGTGATTGATTAACAACTCCTTATACATATCTTTTAATTGTGGTTCTATTGCTGCCGTCATTTGCGTGAAAAGATTTCTAGCATGTTCATCAGATTCGCCATTCTTCATCATATTCAAGGAATGACACTGGTAGACATCTGGGTCACTGCATTCACAATTATCTTTGAAACGTTATGCACAATGTGGATCATTGCAATATTCTTCTTCCGAGTTAGAAGTATTAGAATCAAAATTAAATTTATTGATGTAATCTTATTCTTCTTCACTTGTTATTTCCTCACAACTATCAGGAAGATTTAAACAATTTACCTTACCAGATTTATTTCTGTAAAATACTTTCTTCTTACCTTTCTCTGGTTTCTTTTTTTCTTTCCCCAACTCTAGACAGTTTGGAGAAATGTGTCCTTTTTTGTTGCAGTGGTAACATTGAACTTCCTTTTTTCTTGTAAATAGTTGTGTCTGTTTGTAGTCTTTCGGCTTCTTTTAGTGGATGATCTTTTTGCCTGAAAAATTCTTTGTTGCATGCTTATTTTTCCTATAAGCACGCACATCTCTCCCCTCTGAATTTTTTGGAGCAGAAAGGTGCCATTGCTTGCATAGTTGTTGGTAACCATGCGGCTTCTATGGATTCGTGGCTGCTCTGGCTTTCTTCATTTGGGAGCAAACGCTTTGACTGCCTACCTAATTACTCCAAATTTGTAGTCACCAATGCTTCCTGGCAATTTGCTGACTATTGCTGTTGACACCCATAATGGTAATGATGAAACAAATATTTCCTTCCATTTTGGTTCAAGAATGAGTTATGGTGACAAAGTATGCAATGTATATAGGAACTCATTAAAGTATTCATCAAAATGCTTCATATTATGAAGTTTCATAGCAGTAAGATCATTATTTATCTGTGGGAAGCCAATAAAGTTAACAGTAATGCCATAAAGTAAACAACCAATCATAATGTTTACTAGAAGTGAGGTAAATGGATCCATGTAAGTACTTTCGTCGGCATTCTTTACCTGTGAACTTTCCCAATTAGTCAGCAATAGAGGATATTTGATCGTTTCTACTTTTAGCCAAGAATATAAAGATCCTTCAAACCCACCAATGATTCTTCTTGTAGAATTTATGGGTCTAATATCATCATCCAAATAGGTCCTGTAGCAGACTAGCATGGAGTGCATGACTGATAATACTTCTGCTTCTGTGCAGTTGTCAATATTCCAAGAATATGTCGAGGAGGCTGACCAATCTTTGTGATACTCATATTTCATCATATCCCTCTTGTCTGGAGCACGGGACCAAGTGGAATTCCATGTGGGTCTGGAATTAGTTGCATGAACTGCTTCTTCATTTGGAATATTAAAATGAACTTTATCTTGAGGAGAAAAATTATGTACAAATTCCTCAAGATTTTCTAGTGAAGGCTCATCATTTTTTATTTCAAGTTTGTTCAATCCTATCTCTTTGTCTTCTTCTAAGTTTTGATACCATTTCTTTTCTTCCTTGTCTTCTTCATCTTCTGAAGAATTTTTCTTTATCCATTCTGTGAAAGAACAGATAGATGATGGATCTATTTTTGAAGAAACACAGGGATTTGGCTTTAGATGGCCAAAGAAACTAGCTCTAGCAAAAGGTGCATAAGAATATGAAATCCCTGATTTTGGAAACTCAATCTTTGTTGGATGTCTTATGAGACTAGAGATAGAGGATGAAATAGTATAAGGCATTTGAGAGTGAGGTTCACTAAAAAGAGTGGTAGATTTGTATGAATCTGTAGGATGTCTCTTTTTGAGTGAATCAATAGAAATAGAGACATTCGAGACTTGCCTATTGAGTATGTCAAGGCTAGAATTAACCTTAACAATTTCTCTTCCCTGGATAATTGTTACATCTTGAATTTTCTTTTCTGTGGATAACTTGAGCTTATCCAGGCTTTCAGCTATATGTTTATCATTTTCTACAAGAGTCTTGATATTCTCATTTAACATACAGTAGCATAGTCCTGTTTCTGAAGCATTATAATCATCATTTCTTTTATAATATTGCTTGTGTCCTCAATAGAATTATGTTGTGTTCTTAGAAAGTTTTCCAAACTGGAAAGAGCAAGGTTTGTCCAGTTTGTAGCTAAGATAGATTCTTTGGTTGAATCTTTTGTTTGAACTGGAGATAGTTTATAAATTTTTCCATCCTGTTGTCTGATAACAAAGTTTTCCCATGGTGGAAAATCACTTTCTGTTTGATAGATCTGTCCATAAAAAATTTCCCATTTGTGTTTTGGAGGGGAACCAAATCTAATCATGTTTATTTGCAAACTGCTGCAAATTTCTTTCACCAATTTTTCTCCTTTTATCCTTATGACCTGCAAATTTTTGGCCAGGTTTGGTTTAGACAAAATTTTCTATATTTTTGGAGAAAAGTGAGGACTTACTAAAGGAGATTAATTATGACAGCATTAGATTCCATCTTTCCTTTAATGAAATTAACAACATCGAGAATCCTTTTTTGTTTTTCCTGATTTTTGAACTGTTTTCTTAAGGATTCTTCTATGTGATTAGAGGAAGGGTAATACCATTCATAAAAAGAAATCCACTGGTTATTATATTTCATCCAATTTCTCCATTCCTCATTCTTTTGTTTATTGAAACTTTTCTTTTCGGCTTTGGGAATAAGCTTCAGTTCTTCAACATATATGTTTTCCAACTTGTGTGTGAAAATGTCCCAACTGAACATTTTCTTCTTCCACATATCATCTGGATCGTACGGAATAATTTCTTTAAAGATATTCAAGAATGCAATGATCTCATTATCTGAAGGAATTTCCACACTGTTTGGAATTTTATTCATAGGATTTTTCCTGTATGATGGGATTTCAGATCCATCATTAAATCCTAGGTCTTTATGAGTATTCTGCTATATTGACTGTATGATTTTCTCTTCATGAATATTGAAGAGACGAGTTTTGGTATATTCCTCTTCAGATTTACTTTTATCTTGTATAAAAGTAATCATGCTTATCCTATTTCTGTCTTCTTTATTATCTCCATGCGGGGTAGCTGGCTGTGAAGAAAATTGACAATATGTTTTGGAAAAGTGAGGATGGTCACAGACAACAGCTAAAGGACTATTAGATGAGGCAACACGATTCATAGCCATATTTTTGATTGATTCTAAAAATGCGGGGTCCACTAAGTAAATGGGAGGCAGAGTATGTATAGAGTTGGAAATGGATATAGATGGTCCACCACGCTCAGCTCATGAATCTGGGAAGATGGTATGAACATTTATATCTTTAGAAGTAAAAATTGTGGAGGAATTTACAGGTGATGGTCTGGTAGGTTTTCTAATAGATTCCCATTTTGTAACCCATTCTGCAAGGGGTTTTAAGGCAACTCTAAGAATCATCTGCGGTTCTATGAGATTCATTCCATAATCATGAGTGATTAATGTCGTGAATTCTGACTGAGAGGAGATAGATTTAACTACTGAAGGAGTAGTTTTTTTGTAAAACTTTACCACAAAGGACCACCAGATGGCAATATTTTTGCTATCATCATGAAGGTCATCATATCCATGTGTCTGCAATCCAAGCATAGGAGAATTGATTGTGTTGGGATCTGATAGGGATATGGAAAAGTTAGGGACACATGACCATGATGCAGGGCCATAGGCAAGAGTACCTTGGCATCCATCGATGAGAGGTTTTGGAAAAGATCTCCATCGTCGATCAAATATACAATAAAAGAAGGCCACACCTTGTCCTTTCCTGTGTAGAGGTTGAATTCCCTGTTGGACATGTCTGAAGTGGGTGAAATTATAACCTGCTTTCCAGGCAACATCAAATTCAGCTTGGTTGATAATGTTTAAAGAATGAAGGATATTATTGTTAGAGGTAGTTTGCAGGACTTCCTCTTTCACCTTATATCTCCAAAATTGAATAGTGTCCAGTAATCCTAAATTCTTATAAACAATTTTCGGATCTATCTTTGGAAGAGACCAAGATCGAGAAGGAACATGTTTGGAAAATAAATTAACATACTTTTCTTGTATAACAGATGCATGTGTAACAGAATTTTGTCTTTCAATATCAGCATCTTTGTGTTCCTTTAAAATTTCTTCAAATGATTTATCACCAAATTCATGACGAGAACTAGTAGAAGGATGAGAATCCATAACAGCGTGAAGAATTTAGTATACCGGAAGACAATTTACTTATGCAACTTCAGAGTAATAGATATAAATCTTTAGAATGTTGTGTACCAGATTTATCAGTATTGTGATCATAAACAGAGAAGGTTTCGTGGCTCCTCCTGGAAAGAAGTTCTAATCTCCTAGTCTTCAAACGCCATAGATTCCATCCTCGGCTTTAACAGGAAACAAACATTATGGAGACTCAAGAAAACTCAGATGTTCCCAACAATATACTCAAACAAAATGCAACTTGGCTCTAATACCATTTTATTACTGATAGAAAAATTGGTAATTATAAGAACACTCAAATAGTCATCTCTCCCCCGATAAATTACAAGATTTAGAATGACAACATGATCCTTATTGAGATTGACTGCTGTGGCATTTAACAGATAAATATCCTTGCATAGCAAGAGAAATATGTAGGCTACCAGGAACATAATTGCAAACTCAGTCCAAAGATCGACACAGACACAAACACTTCTAAAATGACTCGGCCACTTTAGGTTCTTACCAGTGCCGCGCACACTGGTACGTAGGCTCCCAAATCACCTAAAGACTTGAGCTCTTCTCGTGATGCAAGTAGATCAGACTAAATGTTCGCAGTTGCAGAGCAAGAGAAGCTCTCGACACAATGACTCTCAATCCCTTCCTCCCCCTCCAAAATGAGCTCCTCTTTCTTTGATAGACCAAAGGGCTTGATGACTCAAAAGTAAAACAATTATCACCAAAAGATTGTCCAGATTCGGATGTGAATGGACAAATTCACATTATCTCGTCCCTTTTCCTTTCGAAAAGCCATCTGGCATATGGGGACCGAATCCAGGATGACTCAATCTTATCGATCTTACAAAGTAGATACTTTTACTCAAAAGCCTACGAGAAAAGAGAAATATACAGTCGCATATTTCATTTTACGAAGAAATATACAAATAAATGTCCTTACACCACTGTCGGTAAGAAAAGACATCATACATTTCGAGTAAAAAATGAGTAATCTGAGGATGAGGATAGTGCTAATGTCAGAATCTTTCCAGAAGATAATTTGTGAAGTATTGCACATGCACTTCTTTTTTAGATTCCCAAATCTCATTCTCGTGATTTCCGGGTGGTTGTAAAAAGTTAATAGATATGAAAGGATTTTGTTCTAGATCTGATTGTAGGTGGAATACATTGTATTCCATTTGAGTCCCATCTCTATTGGGAGTCAGCATTCGTGCAGTGAATTCATGAGTGACGAACCAATGAATATGTCCACACTTTCTTAGTGCATTGATAAAATTAGCATCTTCAATTCTGACAATGCCTTCGACATGCTTGTACAAGATTCCTATCAGGTTTGCATGTGGTTCTGAGAACCACTAGAGATTGCTTCTTACTCATCCAATTGACTACATCTCCAAATAGGTTAAACACATACCCACTTGTAGATCTTCTTTGATCTGAATCTCTAGCCCAGTCTGCATCAACAAAGTCACGAATATCCACCACTCTATCTAATCTTGGTCTTCCTTGGTAGCAGAAACCATAATCACTAGTGCCACAAAAATACCTGAAAACCTGCTTCATTACTGTCTGTTAGAGCCTAGATTTACCTCAGGCTGAAAAGGTAAGCTCCTAGGTCCACATCAAACCACGCTCAACCTCGTAGCTAACCCTACGAGGACAGGAGAGGGCTCTCTTCGGGTCGATCTCAGTGAATTATGGTCACTAAAGGCTTGAGATGACTGATTTAACCACTGATCTTAGGCTAGGTATAGATGTAAAAGAGTTTGTTTGATAAAATGATGTTTTTATGGGCTCTAAGGGAAAGGCAGATTTTGGGTGCAGGGAATGAGGCACAGTCTTGCAGGGATTTTGATGGGGCAAGGTAAGCAACTATATTTGGCACTATAAATAAAATGAGGTGTATGGTTCAGACTGAGGAGGAGTTGAAGAGGGCAAGGGAAGCCATGGATCCTCTCCAAATAGTGGAAAACATTAAAAGACTAAAGCAAACTTCAAGTAGAGCACTACACTTCTCAATGTATTCTACTTACACTCTTGTTTGTTTAGCTGAGAAGAAATAAAGAGAAATGATACATATAACACATGAATAAATTCACAGAGACATAAGACAACACTGTACCAAAACAAATGCCACAAGGATCCCAAAGAATGCTGCAAATCCTGGTCTCAATTCCTTAGCCAAATACTGGTGTGAATCTACAATGAAGCTCTAGGCTTTGTCAAGAGTCCAACCATGCTAATGACTGAAAAACAAGATAATATAGACAAACATAGCTCTGCCTTGCCTCTAGGGGTCAAGATGACATGTTTAGGAGATGATCCAACTAATCCTAAACTGAGAACTGGAATCTAGGTAACATAACAGCATGCCTCTAGAAACAAGGAAATTGATTATTTCAGTTTCAAACAACTTCTAAACTGATGAATTTACCTCTACAAGTGAAAATCTAACATAATTACATCATGATCCATCAATGTTTATCAAATTACATCACAAATTTTCCATTAGGAAAGTAAAAAAGTCAAACTAGGCAAAACTGGGCAAAAAGCAGAGCAAAACTAGGTCAAACTGGCAATTTTTCTTGTATGCGTCGCGCCTGATTCTCTATGCATCACGCCACTTTGGAGCTGCATTTGAGGCCTTTCCCGGAGTCCAAATTGCGCTCATGATAGCTCGTTGGAAAGCCTTTCCTGTCTACTTTCCAACCCAAGTGAAATTTTGCAATTTGGCTTCAATTTGTCCCTCCAAAAGTCCATTCTTCCAATGTTGCTTCCTGTGTGTAAAAATAGCGGCAGTGAGGTCATGTTTTGAGTGTTTTTGACCTCTTAAGGGCTCAAAACTTGCCCAAATTTCTTGGCCATAGGTAGGAAAGCATAACCTTTCATGCAAAATCCAGAAATTCAAATTTTTTGTGATTTGGGGCCCTCTAGCAAAAGCGAGCGCCACGTGGCGCGACGCATAGGGAGGAAAACTTTGTTTTTTGTGCAAAAAATTTCCAAAATGCAAAAATTGTCCCAAATTTCTTGAAATTTGGGCTGGAACTTCTTTATCAAGAGCTATGTTGAGCCAAGGAAGCCTTAGCCAATATTCGTAGTCGATCATGCTCCTTTCGCCTCTTTGATGCCTTCTTTAATTTCTCCTTTAAGCTCCTAATTCTTTCCTTGGAACTCATATTTCTCGCCATGTAATGATAGGCCATGCGCCTCAACATTGTTTCCTCCCTATTGGATTTTTCCAGCAAATTCTCCAAATGAATATTCACTTTCTCCAACACATATTCCCGGTCCTCATCCTTTTGCTCAATGGGTGTCAATTTGCCTTGTGCCCTCTTGATTTACTGTCGGTTTTCCTTAATGATCTGTAATTCCATTTCAGCTTGCTAATCCTCAAGTTGCTTATTTCTTTGCTCTAGGTACTTTATGACCCACTCAGCCCTCTCCAAGTTGAGGGATAGGGCCTGAATATCCGCCTGCTGCTCTTGTGTGATTTCCTTGAGATTTACACTTTGTGGGCCCACATTTGTATCATCATCCTCAATGAGAATGAAGTCAGTCTCTCGCTCACCTGAAGGCCCCTCATCCTGCACTGGCCTCTTGCCTTTGTCCTGTACCTGTGGTGTTGATGTCAGAATCGAGGCCTCTTCCACGCCAGGTGGAGATAACAATCGCTTAGCCGCTGTGAACAACTGTCTGGTGCCCTTCTGATAAGTGATGAAAACCGACATAGTAGCGGTGTGTGTCTCCTAACCTTCATGCTTATGAGAAGGTCCACCTATCCCATGCACAGCCTCTGAAGGTGCCTGGGAAGCTCTGAAAAACTCACGAGAGATGAAATCAGCCCAAGTGATGCCCTGTAATCCAAGCTGATGAACCACCACAATTTTGATGAGAGCAAAATGGCAAATACTATTGAACTGCTGAGGGGTCTTGTGCTGCACAAGGGTGGTCATCCTCTCTATTTTTTGGCACATGAAATAAGGAATGTTCATCATCCATACCCGGGTAAAATGCATCAACAGTCTAATGTGATAAGGATACAAGCGGGAGAACCGCCCCTCACAGCTGAAATACTTCATGATCAGTTTCATTAAAGGAGCATATTCATCTTTGAGGTACCGAAATGGAAACACTCTCTTGAGTTGTCTCAAAAATCCGGGTTTGATGTATGGTTCAGAATGCTACCGATCAATTTTTTTCCTCTTGTTCCATGGTTCTCCAATGTTAGGTATGCTGGTGGCTAATGAAATGGATTCTGGTGTTAGTGTGAAAGTAATGCCAACTAAAGTGGCCTGATCACCATGCAAATGCAGTACGAACAGGTGAAATTGAATATTAGCAACCTTCTCACAAAACTCATAACATGACTGATGCTGGAAACAATAGATGGCAAGAGGGCAAGCCTGTAATTCAGTAATGGTGGTTGGTTCTTCTTTGATACGTTTTCCACCTCTATGAGGCCTCCGGGGTGCATATCCCTCCATGGGTGAGTCACTTTGGGTCTCCACTTCATAATCATATGAATGATCGGATGCCATAACTGTTGGTAAACAAATTTCCCTAGAGAAATAGATGTTGATGCATGAAAATTATGTTGGACTGCCTTTTGCTGATGTGCTTGACCTATGCCACCAAGGGAAAAACAATTAAATGAGGGAGTATAAGGGGAGGGAAAAATAGTGGGAATTTTGGGACTGTTGGGATAGAAGTAATTAGGGAAATATGGGATGTTATGGGAGTTTTTGCATAGGGTTAGGGTTTGGGTATTTTACATTAGGGAATTTGGGAAAGGGAACTTCGGATAGGGGATGAGTGAATTTAAGGGGTAGTGGAACTTAGGGAACAATGAATTTAAGGGATAAATGGGATAAGGGAATGATGAAAGAATGAAAGATTTGGCAACAAAATGGTTTTTCAAACCCTAAGCAGCAAGTTTCTTGGAATTTCAAATGGTAGGGTTTGATGTTTTTTTTTAACCATTACCATTCATCAACCACCATACCATAAGCACAAACTTGGATGAAACACAATGATGGAGGCTCTACCTGGAAAATCCGTGCGAGTTTTTGGAAATTTGGAGCATATGTTAGCAGTTTCAGGCCTTTAGCTATGTGCGCCGCGCAGCACGCCCAATGCACCGCGCCTCACCAATGTGCCATGCTTGTGTAGAAATAGATTGAGTGTTCACGCCCAGTGCGCCGCGCCTCACCAATGCGCCATGCCTCATACCCAGTGCGTTGCGCCGGTTGATTTTCGCCCAAATTCAGCCAAACTTACCACTCACATACCAAAATTGCTCTATGTTGCTTCTCTTTTGAAAATGATCTTTTCAACTGAAGGCATTGCTTATAAACAAAGATCTTTTAAGATTTTAGCTCATGAAACCCACTTTTACAATGTTTTCAAAATGTCTTGATTTCAACTCTGTCTTTTTTTGGACTTTTTCACCTTTTTGGCTTTGTGATGAACTAAATGAGCTGAACTTTGCTTGTTTTTGTAGGTGTAGGCTAAGGAAAGAAACAAGGGTGCAGATGAATGAATTTGCAATGAAGAAAACAAAATGTACATGATTTTAGTACAATAAAGGCTAAATACTCTGTTTTTTCCTCAAAACTGTTTTGAGGAAAAACACATTTTCGAACACTCGTCAATGAAATTTATTGATGATGAAACCTCCTCATGGCATGCTGGTAATTATTGGACACTTTGAAGCATTTATTGACAAAACCTTAGTGAAACCCTAGAGCTAATGCCTAGTGATCAAATTTTGCTTGAAGACTTCACTGAAATGACAAAATTTGACCTCGACACCTTAAAATCACTTTGTAAGAGCATGTTTGATCACTGGAGGAAGGCTGCAAAGACTGAAACTAACATTGTCCAGTGCTCCTTCCCTAGTTTTGACATAAACTTGCTCAATACTCCCATTGCATGTGCAATGTATGGTCTAGTACAGACCTTTGCATACATCAAGCTACCGACTGTACTTGGATATGTAACACGGGACGTGTCCTCTTCCTCTTCTTGTGTCTTGGGACACTGTTCAGAAAATAACCTCACACCTACAGGAATAGGAACCTTCACCGGTTTACTACCCTACATATTAAACCTCTGTAGTATTGTTTCGACCTTCCTCTGGTTTAACCAGATATTCCTCTTTTCTCGGTCTCTTTTAATTTCCATGCCCAAAATATAGTTTGTAGCACCAAGATATTTCATATCGAATCTAGAGGAAAATTGGGTCTTCAAATCCTAGATAATTTCTTTGGCATTTCCAACCAGCAACATATCATCCACATACAAGACCGAATAAAGAACACGGTCACCAATTAATTTAAAATACACAAAGTGATCTACTTTACTTCTGGTGAAGCCAAGTCCCTGTATAAATGTATCAAATTTCTGATACCAAATCCTTGGTGACTGTTTTAACCCATACAAAGACTTCTTTAACTTGCATACCAGTTCTTTCTTACCCTTCACCGCAAAGCCTTTAGGTTGCTTCATGTAGATTTCCTCTTCCATATCCCTGTGAAGAAATATTGTCTTCACATCCATCTATTCTACCTCAAAATCAAAAGCAGCAACAATAGATAAAAGTAATCTAATAGAAGTTACCTTGGCAACAGGAGAAAAAATATCACCGAAATCAATTCCCGACACTTGGGAATAACCTTTTGCAACCAACCAAGCTTTGTATTTCTCCACCTTTCCTTATGCATTTTTCTTCTTTTTGAACACACATTTGCTGCGAATGGGTTTCGTTCCAGCGGCCAACTCCACCAGATCCCAAGCCTCATTTTTGTGCAAAGATGACATTTCATCAACCATGGCCTCTTTCTAGAGTTTTCCATCCTCTAAATGTATTGCTTCCTTCATAGTTCTGGGATCATCATCAGTAATAGATAAAGAAAAATTTGAACAGAAAGCAGATGGAATATACCTTTATAGCTGCCTTCTTCCTTTAACTCATCTTCTCACACCCAGAGTTTGTGGCTCCTCAGTAGAGTCTAATTCTTCCCCCTTTAGCTCAAACTCTATCTTCTCAAGTTCCTTTGGTTGGAATTCATGTTTAATAACATCTTTCACCTCTCTGAACACCACATCTTGGCTATACACAACCTTCCTTGTTACTGGTTTCCAAAGCTTATAACCCTTTAAATCCTTATACCCAATAAAGATGCACTTTTCAGATTTACTATCCAACTTTGTTCGTTTCTCCTTTGGAACATGTACATATGCATCACATCCAAATACCCTCAAATGTGAAAGAGAGGGTTTCTTACTAGTCCATACCTCTTGTGGAGTGTTATCCTTCAATGCTAATGAAGGTGATCTGTTGACCAGGTAACATGCTGTCTCCATCACTTATGCCCAGAATTCTTGTCCTAACCTAACACACTGAGCATGCTTCTTGCCCTTTCCATCAACGTCTTGTTCATTCTTTCTGCAACTCCACTTTGCTGAGGTGTATATGGAGTAGTCTTCTACCGTGCTATACCACACTTCTAATAGAATTCTTCAAATTCCTTACTGCAAAACTCTCCACCGTTATCTGTCCTCAGCACCTTTATCTTCTTCTATATTTGGTTTTCCACCAGAGCCTTAAATTATTTAAATCTATCAAAGACTTTAGATTTCTTCTTAACGAAATATATCCATGTATTCCTTGAGAAGTCATCTATAAATGATACATAGTACACAAACTTACCCAGTGATGGAACCTTCACGGGTCTAAACACATCACTATGCACAAGCTCTAATATTTGTTTCACCATTCTTACCACAAGAGGGGAAACTCACTGGATTCTACTTCCCATGTACACAATTTTCACAAAATTCAAAATCCAAAGAGCTTTTACTCATACCTTCTACCATACCTTTACCATGAAGTATTCGAAGGCCCTTGTTATGAAACCAGCTTCAAGAAAAATAGAAAAGATAGATCAACACCTTAGAATTCAGCCTCTTCGAGGGGGCAATCTCCTTTACATTACATAAATGAACAATCCTTGGATGATACAAATGAAAAGACTTCCTTTCTATATATAGGAGTCTAAGGGGTCATAACATAATCAGAGC
>APFE031139543.1:10085-24323 GCA_000404065.3 Pinus taeda
TTTTCTACTAATTGAAGGAACCAGAACGGGAAGATCTACAGGATGGGATGGTTAGATGTGAGTTTCAGTGACCTGAGGGGACATAGTGGCCAATTTACGCTTTTCCCACATTAAAAGAATATTTTAATTGAAATAAAAGAGGGAAAAGTGCTCCATGATTAAAATAATAATAAAACAAAAGGTTCTAGAGGAGTCCATCAAATCTATAAAAGAGGAGGAGGAGACCATTGGAGGACAACTTGGTTTTGATATTATTTCTTGTATGTGAGGTTGAGAACTCGGTTCTCTACTCCAGTAGTAGCCCCGGGATGGAAACCCTTAGGTGATTAAGTGAGAGTGGGGCAAGCACTCATCTCTTCCCTTGGTGAATCCATCCAAGGTTTACAGGTTGCAGTGTATTGTTTTTCAGTTATGTTTTGGAGGCCAATTTGCGGTATTATTGTAGATTTATCTGAGGCCAACTTTTCATCTCAGCTGTGTGGGTTGTATGTGCATGTAAAACCCTGGTTTATCTAATATAATAAAGCTGAGTATTTTTCTGTTCATGGTGTTATGGGATTCAATGCTTTCTGTGCTTAATTTTACATGGCAATCTTTTGATAAATGCATGATTAGTTTTATGTGAAAGTCCTATTCCAAATTTTCTGCATTTGGGACATTACAGTGGTATCAGAGCCTTGTTCTTGGTTCAGCCTGAGGGTTATTATAGATCAATTTAGAAGGAAGTTCGAGGTCGAATTTCTGAAGATATTTTCTTGAAACTATCCCTTAAGTATTCAACAATTTTTTATTTTTATTTGGCCAAGGATTGAAGGGCCGATTATTGTAGAATTCGTTGGTCAAGTTATATCAAACTTTTGTGGGCCGTAGCATTTTTTTATGGGCAATCTTTATTCTGCAAAGTTGAACGAGGGTTATCTTTTGTAGGGTGATTACATTGTTGACAACAATTTTGTTTGATTCAAAGCAAGCATCTATATGAATAGGATTATCAAAGGAGCCAAACGCATCTTATGAAATTGACGTGGGAACCCAAATTTAGAGAAAGCCGAAGTTGGTTTTGCCATCGCACGCTAAATGAAGCTGCATTTCTCTAACCGACTCATTTTGTGAAATTGCCGTGGGCACCCAAATTTAGAGAAAGCCGGAGTTGGTTTTGCCATCGCACGCTAAGTGAAGCCGCATTTCTCTGACCGACTCATTTGGAAAGGTCATGGAGTAAATTTCGAAGCCTAGGCAGGGGACGAGAAGATTCTCAAAAGGAGGCCGAGCATCCCACTTTAGTGCTTGGTCAGAATGCAGGCCACGTAGAGTAACTAAGTTGGAGCCCATATTTAGTTATCAAAGTGTGTTGGGATCGAGAGTGGATTATTAGTTAAAGTATTGTTGTGGACTTGGCGAAAAAGGGCGCTGGAACTGCAGAACAACAATAATGGAAGTCATCCTATATGACGCTTGTGCAGGGAATGTGATGAGCATAGGGCGACGATCTTCAACCTATGCGCAATAAGGCAATCAATTGATGCGTGCTGGATAAAAAATTGTTGACTTTGATCCGATCTGAATGGGCAACTCAAAGAAAACACGGAGACTGCGCTAAACTTGGCGTCAAGCTGTCAAGTCTGCACGTAGAACTGTGATGGAATAGTGTTGTGCAAATGATCAACGTAAGGGAAATGAAGACCATACGCTATTCACAGTCGCGCTAACTACATGCAAACAATCCATACATTTGCAGGCATTGTGCATACACATATCACCATTGTGGCTGTGTGAAACAACCAAACCTACGGTCGTGAGCCCGATCCGGGTTGTGACTAGTTCCTTTTTCTAGTTGGATGTATAAAGGGTGAACAACAACAGAAAAAGGGCAGAAGAACAAATCTTCGCTGGGCTTGTTTAACCTTTAGGCAGACCACAAATTTTTCCTTGTGCTGCGTGGACTTTTGTAGCATTATGATGGGTGAAGCAATGAACTGGTATTGTGGGTTGCCTAGAAATTTGAATGAGGTAGATGTGTTGCTGGGTTTAACCAAATAGTGAGACTGGGTAAATCTACTGTCGCTTCCTTCATGTGGTTGAGCCTCAGACAAACCAACATTTTCTCTTCGTGGGAGGCTTGATTCGATCGTTGGAAAGGCGTGGTCATTTCTCTCATTCTGGACCACTCATTATTGTTGTGCATTGCTTCTTGAGCACTGTATTTGATGAACATCACCTACAATGCTTGGCATAATACATGTTGACACAAATCTCTTACAAACCCAAGGGATCCAGTGAGGAAAACCAAGCAGATCCAGTAAGCCTATATCATACATTGTTGAAGTACTACTAAAGAAGGCAAAGTTTCCTTATAATTACAGAGGAGCAAGATCAAAGTACGTGAAGGTCACTTGAAGTTTGTACGAAAGTGCTGGGCTTCTTTCCTAGGAGCTGATCATTTGAATATTCAACGTGAGTACAAGTTTTGGGCCCGATATATCATTCCAATCTGTTGTGTGTAGAGATGGAGATATCATGGCAAAAGGAAGGAACAAGTCCTTAGCGGATGGAGGTATCATATGGAGTACTGGCTGGAGACCACACATTCAACATAAATCAGGTTCCTTTTTAAACAAAATTGAGATTACAACTGCAATTGGAATTGTGCGTTGATTCATTATTTTGCTGTGAAGTTCTTTGTTTGGAGGTTGTTTGCAATCCTATTGTTGAAGGAATTAATTATATTGTTGTTGCTAAGCTTTGAAAGTGGAAGAGTATTAGTTGTCCCTTGAAAACTAGATTTAGTTGAATGAGTGATGTAATTGTATATATATGTTATTGCTATGTGAGCAAAATTGTCGTTGGATCCATAACTGCTGCATATGACAACACTATTGTATTTACACCATAGCTGTGTTTTTGCCACTGAATAATGGAGTTTTTAAAACACCTCTTAAATCCAGACAACAATACATCCATGGATGTACAGACCAGAAAACAAATTTGAACAACAAACTTTTTTTAGGAGGGATTCATGCCATCCTTTAGAAAAAACAACCAAATGATTCTCAAAAGAAGTCGGAGATTGGGCACAAAATATTTGCACTCGGAACGGATTTGAGGCACATGAAGGTCGCATAGAAAGTTCTTTCCAAGCTTGATGAACTAGATGCCCTCCTTTCCAAAGTCAGCCAGTTAGAGGGGAAGAAGTTGATGTGGGCTTTGAAACTAGCCATGTTGGCTTTAATACATCCCAAGTTCTTGGAGGAACCTTGTGAAGGGGTTAGGCTTCCAGTTGCATCTTGTCTCAGTAACATCATGAGACTAACCGCCCCTATAGCTCCTTACAATGATGATGTTATGAGGAGAGTTTTCAGACTAATTATAGAAGCTTTCCGAGACTTGGACAACAATGCAGGCTGTACCTTTGGGAAGAAGCGTGATATTCTAGGAGGCATGGCCATGGCGAGGACTTATGAGAATCTGTTTGATTTGGAATGTGACAAATTTGATCCTACAGATGTTCCAATGCTTCTTTTGCATTAGGAAACATCATCTCGACATAGTCATAGTACACATGCCGTCCATCTTGTTCTCATGTATTAGAGGCCGTGATGCCACTTGTCGGGAGTTGCAGTCCTGATTGCTGTCTGTTTGGAGGAGAGAGCAGTTGTTCTCACCTGCTGCTTATGATCTAGCCAAGAGGGTGGTTGAGTAACACATTGGGCTATTCAGGAGACAGTTGACCAGGGAGTGTTAATTTATTGTATGTTCTATGCTTAGAGCACTTTACTTCAATTCTTCTTAGTAGCCACTGTTTAGCAATCACATAAACATAAAGTAAAGTGCAGATAGAACATTAATGGATTGATAGAAAACAAGCCAAGACAAGAGACACTAGATGTGGTGACTAGCTAGGGACAAACCCCAATGTGTGGAAACCCTTTGATCAATTCTTCTTTAATCTTCAATAGTTCAGCAGAGAGAGATAGTACAATAGTACAGATCTGTAATTTTTATGACAATAGTAGTAGAAGCCCTAACCAACACTTGCAAAGTGGATCAAATGGATCACAAATAGCCTTGAGTCAACCTTAGTCAACTCAATCTTCAACAACAATGAAGGACAACCCGAAATAGCCCAAAAGAAATGGTCAAAATTGGTCAACGTCTAGGCAGCCCTGCGGTCAGTCGTAACCAGTTAGCGCTGGTCACTTTGTGAGTCAAATCAGGTGCATGGACAACAGATCAGGATTGCGGCTTGCTTGAGGGGGACTCCCCACACTAGGCTGCAGTGAAAATGGCTCCCTCGTTGGTCAACGCAGTCCTCTCTTGCTTGCTGCACCCAGGTCAACAAAAGTCAACGTAGAATAGACCTGCATCCTCCTTCTTGCTGCGTCTTCCTTGCCTCCTTGCTGCGTCCTTCTTCTCCCAGGTTAGCTGCTCCTTGTTAACCCAATCAAGTAAGGAGAGTGATAGAGAAGACAAGATGAGATGAGCTGAGATAATGACACAACCTCTCTTATATTTATATGAAACCCTGGGCATGTGTGCCACACACTTAGTTGCTGGCCGACCTTGACAATTTGTCAAGTAATTACAAATAAATCCATATCTGCATAAATACTTGTCGGAATCGGATGATCGTTAGATCAATCTTACACCTCTCGACAAGAGTCGTCAAGGAAAAACATCAGCTGCCATAAATAAGATGACCCACTTGGAGTTTGGCCCTAGTTTCCAATTCTAACACTCTCTCTCAACTAGGGAGAACTCCATCTGCTAATCCATCTGACCGTCGATACTATCTCTGCCATCAAATGCACTGCCCTGCACTGCTCGGCTCTGCTCTGCTTTGCTCAACCATGAAGAAGAAGAAATGAACGAGGATGTATCATACCATCCTCCACTGACTCGAAGTCAGTGTCAGAGAGTGTGTCATACCACTCTCACTGATCCTAGATCAGTCTCATTGATCCTAGATCAATGGAGGTCATCCTAGCATAGGGAGTGTGGTAGATATAACGATGCGTCCATTGATAGTACTACTATGGTCCCTAACCCCATTTCCCTGCTCATTGATCATATGAGAGGTACTTCCC
This sequence comes from Pinus taeda, assembly GCA_000404065.3. Taxonomy (NCBI): domain Eukaryota; kingdom Viridiplantae; phylum Streptophyta; class Pinopsida; order Pinales; family Pinaceae; genus Pinus; species Pinus taeda. The sequence goes on from APFE031139543.1 coordinate 15,170, forward strand.
ATGACTCCCAGACTACATGGGTAGGATGCCTCGACAGGAGAACTAATCATCCTGTCCCAAAGTTGCCAAGGGGTATCAAAGGGGAAGGTTGAACCTTTCACCCTGTACATAGCGCACTAGGGGAGGGTGAGTCGCCCTGTGGTCACATGTCGCTCCAAGAAGTACCCCAAGCCCCCCGGAGCTCCAAGAGCTCAATGTATGCATCAGACACGACCCTCATAAGAGGGTCTCTCAACGACACCAAGTCGTTCTCGGAAAGTCAAGAATTTGACCTTTCCCGAGGCTTCGTCAAGATGTCGGCGACCTGCTCATCTGTACCGATATGTTGGAGCCTAATTGCTCCCCGTTGCAGCATATCCCAGATATAGTGGTACCTGATATCGATATGTTTGGAGCGATCATGAAATACGAGATTCTCTGATAAATGAATCCCTCTCTGGTTGTCACACAGGATCACGGTAGTATCCAATGTAAATCCAAACATCTCACTGAAGAGCTTCTGCAACCAGACCGCCTCACAAGAGGCCATACTCACAACAATGTACTCTGCCTCAGCAGTACTCAAAGCCACCAATTTCTGCTTCCTGCTCATCTAGGATATCGAGGCAGATCCAAAAGAGAAACAACCCCCGGAAGTGCTCTTTTGGTCCACCACACTGCCTGCCCAATCAACATCAGTATATCCATGTAGTCTCACATCTTCGGTAGTGTATCTCAACCCATGAGTGATTGTGCCACGAAGATATCTCAACAGATTCTTGGCACCAATCCAATGTGTGTGGTGAGGCTCAACCATATGTTGACTGGAAAACATATATCCGGACGGGAGTTCACCAAGAACATCAATGCTCTGATGAGTTGATGATACTCGGTAGAATTTTGTAAAATAGGTTCAACAACACTACCTCTTAACTTCTTGAAGTCCAGCTCCATCGGGGTAGACACGGGCTTGCAGTCCACCATACCGAATCTCTCCAATATCTTCACCACATATTTTCCTTGAGATAGGAAAATCTCCCCTGGCTTCTGCCAGATTTCTAGTCCTAGGAAATAGTGCATCAGTCCTAGGTCCTTCATCTCAAACTCAGAAGCCAACTCCCTCTTACATTTGTGAATGAGAGGGTCTGCACCTGTCAGAAAGAGGTCGTCAACACACAACACTAGTATGAGAGGTTTGTCATCTTCAGCCTTAAAGTAAAGGTTAGGGTCGGCTTCACTCTTAGTGAATCCCAACTTCATCAAGTAGCTATCAATCCTCTCATACCATGCTTGAGGTGCTTGCTTCAGCCCATAGAGGGATTTCTTCAACTTGCACACGTGAGATACCCAAGCATGAATCTCAAATCCTTTAGGTTGCACAGACTTCCTCTTTGATCGAATCATGCAAGAACGTGGTCTTGACATCCATCTGATGTAGGTACCGTCCTGGCAAAGCAGCAAGGGCTATGATCGAGCAGATGGTGGTACATTGGGCAACAGGTACAAATATCTCGTCATAGTCTATTCCTTCCTTCTGAGAGAAGCCACGAGCGACAAAACGAGCCTTATAGTTTTCAGCACTTCCATCAACTCCATGCTTTCTCTTGTAAAGCCATTTCGAAGTGACAACTGCTCTGTCCTAGGGTCTAGGAACCACATCCCAGACATCGTTCTTCATTATGGACTCGTATTCCTCAGTCACAACATCCTTCCATACTTGATGCTTGACAGCTTTGGCGAACGATGAAGGCTCATTTTGAATGATCGTGCTCATGAGGGTCAAGTATCCCTGATACCTGGTCGGCTTCTTGCTTTCTCGGAAAGTCCCTCTAGGTGCAATGTGTCCTTCGGCATCATCAAGTGTCCCCCTAAGCCATGAAGGCCTCTTCCTAGAAGAGGAAGGCTCTTGCAGAGGGGGATCAATAGGATCCATAGGTTCTTCTGCATCGAGCATCGTCTCATCTTCCTTTTCCTCTAGTTTCCTGGTGTCAGCTTCTCCAGATTTCGTTAGAATAGGAAGATTGTCAACTTTGCTAAGAGCCATATCTTCGTCAAAGGTGACATCGTGGCTAATCTCGACTTCCCTTTGACCAACCACATAGATTCTATAGCTCTTAGTATTTTCGCTATAGCCCACGAAGATTCCTTTCTTTCCAGATGCACCCAATTTGTTCCTTTTCTCTTTCGGCACATGAAAATATATAGGACTTCCAAAAATTCTAAAATGAGATACGTCAGGTTTCTTACCAGTGAACATCTCTTCGGGAGTTTTGGAACCCAATGCTTGATGAGGGCATCGGTTTTGAACATATACGACGGTATTCGCAGCTTTGGCCCATAGAAACTTCGAAAGCCTTTGATCATGGAGCATATTACAGATAACTTCCACAATCGTACGATTCTTCCTTTTCGCCATACCATTTTGCTTAGGAGTATATGGTGTTGTAGTCTCCCTCTTAATGCGAACCTCTTTGCAAAAGTCATGGAACTCATTGGATTCATACTCAGTCCCATTATTAGTCCTTAAGATCTTGATCTTCTTTTTGGTTTGATTCTCGATCAAGGCTTTGAAGTGGCGAAACCAGGAGAACACTTCATGCTTCTTTTTCAAGAAGTATATTCAAGTCTTGCGAGAATAATCATATGTAAAAGTGAGGTAATATAAATATCCTCCCAAAGAATTCACAAACATCATACCAGATATGTCGGAGTGAACCAACTGCAATATATTGGAGGTCTTGCTATGGCTTGAGGGGAATGGTCCCCTTTTGAGCTTTCCTTCGGTACATCCTGGACATACACCTTCTTTCTCTACTTTGAACTCGGGCATCCCTGTCACCATTTGTCTCACATTGGGTAGAGCTTTATAATGAAGGTGAGCAAACCTCTGATGCCATAGTTTGGACTGAAGAGATGTGACACAAGACATGACACCCAATGGATTTCCTCTGACCTGATATAGTGAATCAACTCGAAACCCAAGAGTGAAAGTATCTCTAAATTTTTTTATCCATACACAAACCTTTCCATCGATGAAGGCTACCTTGTAGCCTTTGTCTTCCATCGCTGAAATGGATACTAGGTTCTTTTTCAGATCAGGTAGATATAGGACTTCTTGTAAATGAATTGTATTGCCCTGATTCAATTGTAGAGTAACATTTCCTACGCCTTTCACTAGATATTTGGAGTTGTGCCCAAGAACAATTTCCAGGTTGGTTTCCTTCTCTATCAGATTAGAGAGAGCTTCTTTGTAACCAGTGAAGTGCCTTGAGGCACCACTATCAATAAGCCAATTTCCTAGCGAGTCCGGGGGAGCAGTGGTAGAGAGGGCCGCTGGTAGATAATATTCATCTTGCTTATTGTTAACAACGTTAGAGTCATACCTGGAGTTTCTTGCCTTCTTGGAGGGTTGACCACTTCCTTGATTTTTGGCATTCCTCTTTCCTTTGCCATTGAACCTGCCATTCCTTTGATTGCCTCGGGAGTGATATTAATCGTCGTCATGATGTGTGTCCTTTCTATCAGGACACTCCCTCGCATAGTGGCCAGTTTTGTTGCAAATGTAACATCTTCGTTTTCTTCCACCCTTTGGTCCGACCTTTCCTTTAGATTTAGACTCGAAATTGTTTCTCCTTTTAGCATGACAGGAGAAAGCAGTGGGATTGCCTCTAAATGCAGTTATTTCCTGCTCTTCCATCCTTGTCTCTTCTTGAATGCATCTCGCCATCAATTCCTCAAATCCAAGAATTACATTATTGTTTAGAAGAGTGGTTCTGAATATATACCATTCAGATGGGAGCCCTCTAAGAGTTGTGATGGTCAGTTCTCTGTTAGGAATGACTTCCCCAATTGATAGGAGATCATTCTTGATCTTGGTGATCCTTAAGAAGTATGCTTGCATACTCTCATCTTTGCCCTTCTTAATTTCCTTCAGCTTATTCTTAAGGAACAAAACTTGATTTACATCATTAACTTTAAATAAGCTTACCAGTCTATTGTAGATTTCCTTGGAGGTGGTCAGCTCGGAAACATAGGCCACCAGGCGCTTGTCGATAGAGTCTCGGATGATCTTCTTTGCTTTGAATTCTCCCTTGGTCCACTTGTTCCTAGCAGTGACAAATGCATTTGATGGAGGTTCAACGATTCTACCTCTCACATGGTCCAACACTTCCTGCTCTTTTAATGTCAGATCGAGAGACATCTTCCATCTGTGATAGTCAGACTTCTCACGGAGCTTGTCTTGAATGGGGAAGTGTGATGAGGACCCCATGAAGTCTTTGAGATTGCTTCAACAGCCTTCGGTGATTGCTCTTACTCTTGCTCTTGCTTGGGTTTTGTCTTCACCTCAGCTCTGATACCATGTTAATTTATGGTATGTTCTATGCTTAGAGCAGTTTACTTCAATTCTTCTTGTTAGGCACTGTTTAGCAATCACATAAGCATAAAGTAAAGTGCAGATTGAACATTAATAGATCGAGTCTCGACAGAAAACAAGCCAAGACAAGAGACACTAGATGTGGTGGCTAGCAAGGGACAAACCCCAATGTGGGGAAACCCTTTGATCAATCCTTCTTTAATCTTCAATAGTTCAATAGAGAGAGAAATAGTACAATAGTACAGATCTGTAATTTTTATGACAGCTGTAGTAGAAGCCCTAACCAACACTTGCAAAGTGGATCAAATGGATCACAAATAGCCTAAAGTCAACCTTAGTCAACTCAGCCTTCAACAACAATGAAGGACAACCCGAAATAGCCCAAAAGAAATGGTCAAAACTGGTCAATGTCTAGGCAGCCCTGCGGTCAGCCGTAACCAGTCAGCACTGGTCACTTTGTGAGTCAAATCAGGTGCATGGACAATAGATAAGGATTGCGGCTTGCTTGAGGGAGACTCACCACACTAAGCTGCAGTCAAAATGGCTCCCTCGCTGGTCAACGCAGTCCTCTCTTGCTTGTTGCACGCAGGTCAACAAAAGTCAATGCAGAACAGACCTACGTCCTCCTTCTTGCTGCGTCTTCCTTGCCTCCTCGCTGTGTCCTTCTCCCACGTTAACTGCTCCTTGTTAACCCAATCAAGTAAGAAGAGTGAGAGAGAAGAAGACAAGATGAGATGAGCTAAGATAATGACTCAACCTCTCTTATATTTATATGAAACGCTGGGCATGTGTGCCACACACTTAGCTGCTGGCCGACCTTGACAATTTGTCAAGTAATTACAAATAAATTCATATCTCCATGAATACTTATTGGAATTGGATGATCGTTAGATCAATCCTACACCTCTCGACGAGAGGAATCAAGGAAAGATATTAGCTGCCATAAATAAGATGACCCACATGGAGTTTGGCCCTATTTGCCAATTTTAACAGGGAGAAGTAGCTCAGGTTTGAGGGCTCATGCAACAAGAATGAGATGAGGAGGAAGGGACTTTGCTTCATCTACAAAGGACCTGACCACTCATGCTTGAATGACACCGAGGAGATGACAACAGTAGAGCAGGGAGATATTCGTTATGTCTGTCAGGATGAGGACTCTTCGCTGGATGAGTCCATGGGTTCATACGATGATACCTTAGAGGAGCACAAGCAGTTATGTGGAGTTGATGACAGTAGCCTTGGAGATATGCCTCAATGTGTGGTAGAGGGCTATGTGGAGCAACTGATGGTTCCCATGTGGGAAAGAGATCAGAGAGCAGATGAGCGGTGGATGACTTAGCATAAGAGTACATAGAGGAGCATGAGTCATGTCGAGTCATTGACATTAGGTCAGATTCATATGACGAGCAGTCCGTGGGTCCTAGGAGAGACATTCAGGATAGCGTGTCACCAGTGATGAGTCAGCATGGGCAGCATATGAGGGAGCGTGAGTCGGTTGAGGAGGATGAGGTGCACAATATGCATGATGAGCCTTCTTGTGAGAGCCTGATCCGAATTGGATCCATGAAAATCATCAAAGTGTTATGACTGTATCAGATCAGGATAGACTTCAAAATTTATGAAAAAAGAGCTATAAGGAAGACCTCTGGACAGTGGCAGTTTGTAGCCAGCAAGGAACGACGAGGACTTCAGCCAAAGCGTGCTGATCGAGGCCCATGGAGATCGCGCAGGATGCAAACTGGCAGTTAGGAAGTCCAGATCGGAAAACGAAGGTCGTTTCTGATGCACGATTAGCGGTAATCACGCATTGCTGGGCAAAACACCTCGAGAAGGAAAGGCCTCGAGCACTCGGTCACATGGGAAGCCGAGAAACTGTAAGGAAAAAGTGCTAAAGCGAAAGGCCGGTCCCGCGCTCCAAAACTGGTGGAATATCGGAGGCATTTTGGGTGGTAAGCGGATTTGGTAGAGAACGAGTGATTCCATACATTGCACGACGCGTGTTCGGCGGATGAGAGAGAAAACCGCCTCTCATCGCGGGCTAACAGTCGAGCAAGTCAACCGTGCGATAAGAGCGAACACCGTAGGATCTGGGGGCTCCAGATCTGACGGCGGAGATTGCGCCCGATGGGAAATCAGATTTGACGGGGGAATTAAGTCGCAGCATATAAAAGTCTGAAGTCCGATTTGACTGCTGAGTTGGCGGATGAATCATTACACAGCATAACCGAAATACCGAACCATTTGAGGAAGAGCTGGCGTAGTTCGTGAGAGGACAAGTGGCCACTTCCCTGTCAGACGTTGGCGATGACGCAGAGGCAGGGAACTCCAAGCGAACAACAGTAGGCGATTCGAAGGGGCAGAAGAGGAAGCGAACAATCAAGGACATATTGGCTTTAAGCCATGAACAGACAGAGAACAGAACAAGGAGAACGAGAGAGGAGAACAGAGACAAGCGAGAAAAAGACAGAGAAGCAAGAAGCAAAAAATAGAGAGCCGAGCTGACCTATAGAGTTAAGGCAGCATCGAGCAAACAGAACCAGGCTTGAGAGGTTCAAGCAATCCCTGTGAGGATATCTGTTGGGAATTGAGCACCACATTGGACTCATCCCATCAAAGACCAGAGAGGTCGAGACTTGGTAAGGAACGAGTCTGTGCACTCTAGTGGCTTGGGGAATCCAAGAACCACCCTACCAAGCATTATCTGTTTCAGGAGACTCAAAATTGAGTTCCTCATTGTAAATCTCTCCTTTAAAGACACAATAAAAGAAGGCCACCACTGAAAGCTGGACCAGAGATGTAGCCCTGGAGAATAGGGTGAATTCGTTATTAATGTGTTGTGTTCTTGTATTTGCTTACTGTGTTTATCTTACTGTTTTCCATTTTCCAGTGTCTGTGTATTTTGCAATCTGATCGATCCGTTGCCTAAGATAACATAGGCACACACCAGCACATGAGTCTATAATACCTTCATTCATTAATTATTTAACTGAGATAACTCATGAGTGATTTTCAGATCAAGTGGTATCAGAGCTTTATGTTGTTAAGGTTAGACAAGCTTGTGTTGGATTTCGCTGTTGAATGCTAACTAGATCAAAGCTCAAATTAGGAGAAGGATAGTTGGTCGAAACTAATCCTAAAATTGGGAGAGCCTATCCTCGGAAGACAATGTTAGAGGAAGGTTCTATGGGGCCAGATCCTCAATTCATAAATAGTTTGTTAGCCATAAAGTCCATGGTAGAGGAAATGTATACGGACTTTAGAAAACATAAAGATGAAGATTCATCAGGCTCTAAACAAGACAAAGGAGAAGATGAGTCTCACTTCCATGACCACTCAAAAGGCAAAGGGAAGAAGAAAGCTTTCTCACACCTCCTAATAGCCCTGAACATAAGAAGAAGGCATCTTTGATTAAACTAGATGTTAAATTTGATTTGCCTATATATGATGGAGAGTTGAATGCAGAAAAGTTGGACAATTGGATTAGACAAATTGATGTTTATTGCAGAGTGCAGAATATCGATTCAGACAAGAGCAAGATTCAGCTGGCAAGCCTACGCCTTGGAGGCACTGCCTTGGTTTGGTGGGAAGGCAAGACCCAAGCTGACCTGAAGAGACTTGGTAAGACTATCTCTGTCTGGAGTGAATTTGTTTCTGCAATCAAAAAACAGTTCTATCCATTGGCCTACATGCAACAAACCATGATAAGCTAGCAAACTCTTCGACAGTTGAAAGGGCAAAGTGTGCAAGGCTACACTCAAGAATTTAGAAGGAGAGCATTGGTTCTAGGAATCTCATTAGACTCACCTGAGACTCTGTTGAAGTACATTGGTGGTCTACACATCTACATGAGGCACACTGTCCTCATGTTTAATCCCACTAGTATAGATGAGGTATCTGTACAAGCTACTCATCTAGAAGCTAGAGGAAAAAATGGAAGTCCAGAAGTTGAGGGATCATCCCAACCCACTGCAAGCAAGAATAAGGAGAAAAGAAAGCAAAAATGGAAAATAGGGAAGGCTAACACTGCACAGAAAAGCAAGGCTTCATGCACTCACTATAAAAAGGATGGGCATGATGATGAGCATTGTTGGATTCTGCATCCAGAGCTGAGACCTAAGAAGTTCGAGGGCAAGAAGAAGACTGCTGCAGCTATTCAAAAAAATTTGGGGTTGGACTTAGGAGATGAAACAACCATTGCAGCCACAAGTATAAAAGGTTGTCCGCTTTAGAGAACATAGAAATCAAGAAGCAGGTGCAAGAGTTGCTTGAGAAGGGGTTCATCAGACCTAGCACATCACCATGTGGGTCACCAATCGTTTTGGTGAGAAAAAAAGATGGCTCGTGGAGAATGTGCATTGATTACCAAGCACTGGATAAGATAACAATCAAAAATCATTATCCCCTTCCTCGCATAGACGATCTTTTAGATCAATTGAAAGAAGCTGTTTATTTTTCGAAGCTAGATTTGCATAGTGGATACCATCAGGTCAGAGTTGCAGAACAAGATTCATGGAAGATTGCTTTCAAAACAAAGCAGACATTGTATGAGTGGCTGGTTATGCCTTTTGGCTTAACTAATGCTCCTGCTACTTTCATGAGATTAATGAATGATGTACTTAGACCTTTTCTTGATGATTTTGTTATTGTGCATCTGGATGACATTCTGATATTTAGCAAGATGTGGGAAGAACACTTAAAGCATGTTAAGCAGACACTAGATGTTTTGAAAAGAGAAAAACTTTATGTTAAACTCTCAAAATGTGAATTTGGCAAAACATCTTTGAATTATTTGGGTCATAT